>JAKSZP010016074.1:0-106624 GCA_022478985.1 Massospora cicadina | reverse complement strand
TTAAACAAAAATGCAGGTTACAATTTGGCCTAATTTTTATTATTGAAAAGAGGGGATATTTATAGGATTTTTTATAGCTCTTAATCTATCAGAGCGAATTAATCTCTGCGCGATCAAATCTTCAATAAATTGATCAGGATGAAATTGATCATTAACTTTGATAGATTGAGATATATTGCTCTCTCCTGATAATGATGCAGGGGGAATTGATGGAGTGAAATTTTCGGAGATAAGAGAATTTGGTGAAATCCTGACAGAAGGCCAAAATAGATAACACATAAGAGATGAATTAAGTTTTAGTCCGCTGCGGTTATGGTTGTGTAATAAGGGATAAACTTTAATAACTTTGTAGACCAATTATAACTACCATAACCGCATCAACCTTTTTTAAGGGGAAGTTCCATGATAAAATCTACTGAGACTGAAATTTAAGGGCCTTCTCACTGTTAAGAAGGTGAAAAAGACCCTTTGTCTTAGTTTGTATGTCTTGGAATGAGCACATGAGACACATTTAGCCACCCAAATTGGGATATGTTTGGAGGAACCAGGCCAATTATAGAACTTTTTGATGAGTTCTGCACATTTTTTTAGATCCAGAGTGACCACCTGCAGGAGGAGCATGATGCTCCTCAAAAACCTGAGTATGCAGTGAAGGGAAAGCCCAAAACTTCCCCTCACAATGAAGATGAAATCATCCTTAAAAGAATATATGAGATGTTTATTTGTGCTTAGATTTAAGCCCACAGAAAACTCAAGCCCCACAGGACAGCAAATTCTGGAGGCCAAGACGCTGTAGAGAATGTGTGCATATGGTGTAAATCAGAAAAGGGTACTGTGATAGGTGCTATGGATATTATCTTGCAGGGCCACAGCAGTTGTAATCTCTGTGAGATTTCCCTCCAAACCATGGGACATGGAGGGGTTTTGGCTAAAAATGTCAGTTATGACGTTCAGGGGCCTTTTAATCTTCTCATGTCTAAAGTGGAGTTTACAGAGGTCTAGTTAGGTGCAAACTTAAAATTTCCAGTTTATGCGGCTTCTGGTAATGTTATATTTTGTGATTGATTAAAACAATAGTCTCATATCGCGCTCTCTGACGGAGATATTGCCAGTGTTTGAGCAACAAGACCACTAACACCAGCTCCTTGTCATAAATGGTCCAAAACCGTTCTGTGTATGTGAACTTTTGGGAAAATATTCAACTGGCTGTTCTACATATTTAAATTCCAGCAACAACACCGCACCCACAGCAACTGATGAGACATCACAGTCTAAAATGAAAGGCTTAGAGTTGTCCACATGGCGGAGCACTAGGTATAAGAGGAATATCTTATTAATGCCCTAAAAGCCTGTTAATACTCGTTGGTCCAATTAAAGGGGGTTTTCTTCCCTGTTAATGGGTGGTGGATTAGTACTAGCTGGCTGAGGAATGGGGAAACTTTTTAAAAAATTTCAAGGACATGGAATCTCTTGATATGCTTTTAAGAGGTTGGAATTACCCAAGACCGGATTGCCCCCAGTTTGCAAAAAGGGATTTTATACTCATCCTTAAGACAAGGTTGTTCATTAAAGCTACATCCTTGTAGATTTTACACTATGGGGGCTTCACAAAAACCCCATCCTTGCGGAGAGCAGCCTTACAGCTTCCAGTTCCTTGGCGCATTACTCACTAATAGATAAATGGATCAGTATTTGATCAATATAGATGAAAGCGCATAAAGACTTGGTTTGCCTAGGACACTATCAATGAGATGCTGGAAAGTTGCCAGGGAACCACAAAACCCAAAGGGCATCACCCAAGTTTAAATTGGCACTGGGGAGTCAGATTTCATCTGCACAGGGTAGTACTTAAAACATAAAGTACTGTTTGAAAACAATTACAGAGACTAAAACTCTACAAAATAAACTTTATATTCAGCAATAAGGTCTTTTTTTAAAAAAAGAACAAGAGAGCACCCTGAATTATTGAATAATGTCAAAGACTCACAGGGTTGCTGAATAAACCTTCTCTAGTAGGCTTCTCTCAACTCTCCTTAGTAAAAGATCCCCTCCTACTTCACAATACTTCTCAGATATGCGTTTTTTACCAGATATCTCATTGGTTCATTTCATGTTTACTAAGCAGAACCTCCAAATGGTGGACTAATTCTCAAATTTTCTAAACAAAGTCAGAAGCAATAACTAAGGTTCAGGAATTTTATAAAAGATCTGATACGCTAGATGTAGTTGAATTAATGGATAATTCCTAGATAGATATAGGCACTAGTTCTCATAGTTTTACGCCGGAACTGGGATTGTGTAAAAAAGTATGCTAAAATAGAATAGGAGGCAATATAGGGATCAAGGTCACAGCGTTGATGATCAATAAACATAGGCAACAAGAAATGCGCCGGCGGGGATTCAGGGATTCATTAAATAATAAATTAATATATTAGTCCACTATATATAGAAGCTGAGGCTGTGGGGCGAAGTGATTACTACACTGATTAGTTCCACTATCTAATCATTATTTTAGTATAAAATTAAATATATAAGATTATAGTAACCAGATAGTTGGCCAAATCAATTACAACTTTTTACTTATCTGACCAAAGATTGGGTAAAAAAGATATGTGGTGGTCAACTAACTCATCAAATTTTGGTCCAATGGCCAATAACTCTGCTGATATTTCCTCAAGAACTTTTCATGCTAAAGATGATAAAGTGACCTTTATCAGGATCCTTCAGAGTGTAGGCATCTGTAGAGTTCAACTTGATAATCTCAAAAGGTCCTTTTCATATGTTCTCCAGCTTGCTATTTCATCCAAACTCATGTTATCATAATACAAAATGAGTTCCCCAACAGTAAAGTGGGGTAGCAGCTGTGGCCTGCGTTATCTCGATCAAGAAATCTAATTTCTGAGCCAGCGCATTGAAACATTCAGCACTTTGCAGGTGGACTAAAGTCTGTACCAGCGTTCCTAATTATTTCTTGGGAGTCACAGCTTCTTGACTGATCAAGAATATAAAATTGGGTGAATCACTGGATGCTTCCCATAAAGTAATGTAAAAGAGAATGCCATAGCTGAGTGATAAAATAAATTATAAGAAAAAACGGCGGAAGACAAGAAAAGGTTCCAGCTTCATGCCTTTATCTTGATTATCTTATGCAAGTTCCCAGAGAGGGTATCATTCACTCGTTTAATGGTGCCATTGGTCTTAAGTTGATATTGTAAGCATTGCTGCCGCGCCCATGAAATGGATCAGTTATTCATCCCTTTTATCAAAAAAGAGGGAATAATCCCAAGCCCTTCCATTAGAAAAATAGTGCATTTAGGGCACACCCTTGACAAATGTTGGATTTCTGATGAGGACCCTCATCTCGATTTTACAACAAGTCAAAGAGCAGAGGAAAATGATTTTGCTGTGAAGTTCAAATTGGTGATTCTATGTCATAAAAATTGGGAAAATCTGCGACAAAATATAAGCACAGTTGCATGGATCAAGACTGAAGTCCTGACAGGAGTGCCAGAACATAAATCAATCCATCAAAGACCTCTTCAAGGACAAGGAATTTTTAGAAAAATCTGAGACATTCAAGCATGCTGGAGCCCCAATGGAAGCAAAAAAGTTGGCAACAGGAACTGTAAATTAAGGCACTTGAAATGTGCAAGCTGAGTCATGATGCAAAAGTCCCAGTGTGTTGGAGAAGATTTGCGCGTCCTGCTTTAAGAAATATTTTACAGTCCCTGCCCCTCAATTACATCCAACTATATAAAACCCAGAGCTCTGTTGATGGTAAATGTGCTGTCTTATTTCGTCATATCCTCAAAAACATTTATTTTCGCCGATATTACTCTGTGATTTTTATAGTTTTCAACTACTCTGGCCGTCCCAAAGGAACCACCCCTACCAATGGAGGGCCTGCACTCTTTTTTATCAATAGTGATTGTGTCCATCACATTAGCTATAAAAATATTGCCTCTCTTAGAGCAGAAACATTTGGAGTCATCCCCTATAAGTTTTACATTATGCTCCTGCTCATGAGAACATATCTAGAGTATCAAAATGAGCAGAACGATCAATCACTTAGTATAGTCCACAATAACTATTATGAAAACAAAACATTGATTTGGTGGTCACTACTCGTGGAGATACAGTTTGGGACTAAACCTGAGTAAATGGAAGTCACCCCTCAGTACTAAGCGCATGTTCAAATGAGTTGAGGGTACAGCCTGAATGCAAAACAAGGAGGGTGAATCAATCCATCACTAAAGAAAATCTACCCCAAATGATTAAGAAAATGGGAATGGTGAATCATCAGATGTTACCTGAAGTGAAACTGTTGAAATTAACCCAATGAAATAATTGTCACTCCACGTTATCAAGTGCATTTCCATATGAGTCAGGAGTACAACCTATATGAAAATTTCAGATGGGATGAACAGGCCCCACCCACCAACAGACAACTTAACTTAATACACAAAGCGTGGTCAATAATACTGCCAGCGCTCATCTTAGTGGTTGGGGGGAATGTTGGCCATAGATCAGTACTTTTCGCATCTATCCCTGCGTGGTTCCTATTTGCATATCTTCAGAATGGCGATGCCTTGTGGACTTTAGATCATTACATAGGTATTAGAGTAACCCCAATGGAAGTCAAGTCTTTCCTTGGCACGTTAGTTGTCTGACATAATAACCAGTCAATTAACACTTCTGTCATGTCATTGGCTAAGGATCTGCTGAACCTGAACTCTTCAACAGCTAAACAGAGCTTATATGTACTTATTCGCGCCCTCATGACCTGCTGGCCATGCGTGGCATTGATCAAGGCATCAATTAAGTACTGCTCGTTTGAGCAGCGCAACTGAATTCTAAACCCTCAAGAACTCAAGCGTGCAACGTTACGTTGATAGGGCCTACCTCTTGCCCCTTGGATGAAGTGGCTCTCCAGGTGCTGAAAGTTCAGGTGGAGCTCAAATTGCGACCAACTTTAAAAGAAACCACTGAAGTTTCTGAGGACCAACAATCCTTGGCCCCTATTGGACGCCTTTGAAGGCGAGGCCAAAATCTGGGACTTCACCCTCTTTTACCAAAATTCACACCTGGAGGAGTCACCTCCTTCACTATTCACTATTTTTTTATCCATGATTGCTACTTCAGCATCAAGGCTGCAACTCCTGTTCCAATTATTTCAAAAATGAGAATAGGCCATGAGTTTGGAGGACCATATTAAGATTTCCATTAACATGAGGAGTCCCTCCAACTACCAGCGGACAGAGCCATTGCTGCGTTCTGAGCTTTTCTTAACCAAGGAGCAGGATTGCACATGGCATGGTACAATGGACCTCGAACCTTGGAGGGGACATACAAACTAGCCCAGAAGATTGAGGCCCACCCTGGAATCTGACCTACCAAAAAATACACCCCAAATCCACACGGCTGGTATACCAAACCAACCCCATTCACCCACAAAAATTAAAAAAATATTCAAGGTGGGTCGACCTTGAGACAAATATACCACACCAAAGATTTTTCTAGCCAGTACAGGTTTTGAATTCAAAACCTGCACTAGAATAGAAGCAGCTTTACCCACCCGGCTAACCACCCTTCCACCCACAAAAATTAGTTACTCATGATATTCAACAATGAGGGAAAATTGACAACGAAATAGATTTGGAATAAGGTCCAGTAATGGGTAATTCAGCTGACACCAGTCTGGCAGAAATTTATCATCTAGACGTTCCCTCTCATGCGCTGGAGGTGTTGGACCTTGGTCCTTACATACATCATATAGTTTGGGTTGGTGAGGAATGCTTTATCAATACCACACAACTTGACCAGCCCACTCTCCTATCACACAAATCACTCAACCCACAAATGGCGACCCTGGGGATTCTAGTAATTCAGGGCAAACTACACAGACCTAGGCTCATGAACTTGGTTTTGATGTATTGGACAGAGCCCCCAGCACCGTACTCAAACCTTTGAATCCCAAGGACCCCGCACTGTCCCCATAACAGATGAAAACAATGGAACAAGTTGAGGAGGATCATTGCCATAATACCATAATCAAAGAACACAGCCACGTACACCCACAATCAGATTCATCAAACACCACATCGGCCCCACTCTCATATGCTTGGGCAATAGCAATGTATTCCTAATTGCTCAACCGTTTTTAAGATCATTCCAAAATTGCAACCAACACAGTGGTAGTATGAACCTTAAACAGCTTTAATATATTCAATTGTGCTTATTTCTTGTTCGCCGTGGACATTAAAGTTAGTTCCTGATGGGAAGTAATGAATTCATTAATTGACATGGGTGTGTTGGGACACTTTATTGATATTAAATGGTGCAGGCATTAGAGCTGGCAGTTACCACAGGGACATCCGTCATGGGGCCTCTCAAGGTACCATTGGTCACCCTACCCCTATGTAGCTGCTACACTTATCAGCCCATGAGCAATAGTTCCATGCCAATTTCTCACCGATTCCAGACCTACTCTACCCTATGATCCTGCGGTAGGATGTTGGCACTGACATGTGGTTACCATCAACCTCAAATGAAATATGTTCACTTTCTTGAAATACTACAACTCATGCGAAATCCCCCTGCTCCTCATGTAGGTGAAAGAAAACACTCTGGCGTCCACGGTGAAATACTCCACCTTGAGTGTAGTAGCTGATCTCCCCACAATGCCATCAATATTGGAACCATACAAAGAAATTTTTGACGTGGACAAAGCGAACTGATTGCCACCTGAATCTGAGTTCAACATTGATTTCTGCCTAACGGTGGACCTCATTAAGATCAATTGTCCACTATACCTGTATACTAGCACCAAGATTTGGCATTTGGAATTTGGATCGTTAAAATGATGGTCAAATGATGGCTAATAAAAAACCTCACCAGTATTGTCCCCTGTAGTGTTCACCCAAAAAACTAATGGCACTTTTCAACATTGTGTGGATTATAACCAAGTTATATAAAGTCACAGTACTGGATCAATATCCCTCCCACTGCAGGCCACAATCTCCCAAGTGATCACCAAATCAAAATTATTTTCAAAATTTGATCTAGTCAACACCTTCCACCAAGTCCGAGTAAAGAAGGGCCAAGAGTGGCTGATGGATATCCACAAATGCCATGGCATATACCAGTTTAGGGCATGCCGTTAGGGTTAAAAAATGCTCCCGCCATTTTCCAGAGGGTTATTGACCATTCATTAAGAAACGTCGCTTTACATACGCAGTGGCATATATTGATGACATCATGGTCCATTCCCCTACAGCGAGTAACATGAGATGGGTTTAGTGGCGGTGGCGGCCACCTTGAAATGCACAGGACTACACGCAAAGCCATCAAAATGAGAATTATTCAAAGATGAGGTGCAGTTCCTTGGGAGCGTGGTACTGAAAGATGGGCATGCTATTGCTCCTCTAAACCAGAAGTGATACATACGTAGGCAACGCCCACCATTTAAAACAGCTCCTCAGCTTTCTGAGATTTATCACTTTCATAAAAAAATCTTTCCAGCGATCTCAGAACTAGCCGCCCCCCTCATCCACTAACGGGCAAAAACATGATATTCATCTGGACGGCGGAATGCCAATGGGCCTTTGAAGTCGTCATGGAAGCTTTAACCTAGGCGTCAGTTCTGAGACATGTCGATGAAAATAAATATATTTAATGTAACATTCAATGCCTCTGGCACAGGTATGGGGGAAGTACTACTACAGGAGCACAAGGGCTGTGAAAACCCAATGTTATACTTTTCTAGGAAATTTATGGGTGTTGAATGATTGTGGACAATTTACAATAAAAAGCGGACTGTGGTAGCATAGGCAATGATGCACTGGCTGTAAGGAGAGTGTCTATAACTCTCCTGTTCCCAGCGTGGCAGTGCAAGGTGCACAAGTCCAACTCCAGGGAACTAGCCATTAATGTTAAAGTAATTAGAGCCCAGCAGAGGGTTCTGGAGCAATAACTACCTAGGCATAGAAGTGCGAGTTTTACAAATAAAAACCCACCAAAAGCGACGCGGTGCACATAAAGAAATGGGCTAAGCGGCCCAGGGTGGAGGGAACCTGGGCGAAGAAACGGTGCATGAAGGGATAGTTGCAAGGAATTTGCTATGGCGAGGTTATTGGAGTGTGAGACCTCCTCGAAGAGGTTTGTGCACAGGAGCATTTGGAATATCATAAAATTAAAATAAACTTTTTAATGGGAAAGTTTTATTCTGGGAAGTTGACCAACAAAGAATTTTGGTTGGGGAAAATGGATCTAAGCTCGAACAGGGGAATAGGTGTTATGCCATAGTGGGCCCAAGCACCGACTCAGCAATAGGGCGACACTGCCATCCATGTTGGTTTAATAAGCTGAAACTGACTTCACTCAAGTGATTGATTGAAGTTGGGTTCAACCCAAGCGCGTTATTTCAAAAATGGAACAGGTTTTGAAACCCCGCTCCTTGACAAATTGAATTAAACCATCTGCGTTCATTCAGTATATCATTTGTTTTAACGCCTGTCTCGACGTCAGGGGCTGGGCGTTTGGCACACCACTAGTCCCAGCCTGGGCATATTTTGCCCAAACCCAGCGTTGGTCCAGGGTGTGCCTCAGGTCAGGAATGGCCTGCAGCTTCACCTTCTGGGCCTCCTGGCACACAGCCTTGTCTTTGGGGTTGGTCCCCACTATTATGTCATGTGCACATGACACTGGCAGTATTTGCTACAGGGATCAAAGCACCTGGTGATGGTGCGCACAGATCACAAATTACTTATATACTATCACAAGCCAAAGAAAATGGCACACAGACAAACCAGAACCCACTTGACCTTCTCAACTTTAACTTCAAATACAAGTATATCAAAGGGTCTACACACATATTGCCAGATATAGTGAGTAGCCTGGCAGTTAAGACTGACCCTGTAGTGGGGGTCTAATCAGTTATGGAGATCCCCCAGAACAAGTGCTTTATGAGCCACCAGTGGAGCCAGCAACTATCACTGCCTCTGCGATCCCTTCAACACCCACAACCCTAGTCCCAATGGCCATACCTGAGCCCTATAACAACTTCATGGGCCCCACATGACAGGACAATTATAAGCCAAGCTAACAATCAGTTCTGATTGTTCTCTCTTAGATGCAGTACTGGATGCTTAATCAAAAACTATTGAAGGACAAGCGTTAAGGACCAGTACAGGCAGGGAAAAGCCCCTCAGGTTGGTACAAAAAAATGATAGGGTGATTCTTTCTGGGATCACATATAGGTGCCTGTAAATTTATGACCCAAGTCATAAATGAATCGTGACCTGCTGACAATGGGAAACCCAGGAATCAAGAAGACTACCAATTTGATATAAAGAACATATGACTGGAACAGATTGACAAAAAATGTGTTGGCTTGGGTAGAACGTTTTATTACCTCTGCACAATCCAAGTCTGACAGAATGGGGCGAAATGGGTTTTTACACTCACTGCAACAAGAAGCTGGACCGTGGACGTTGGTATCAGTTGACTTCATAATCAGTCAGCTCACTTCAAAAGGATTCAGTGCAATCATGGTATCCAAGGAAAGATTCACTAGATATAGCTTGTTATCCCATGCTTAGTACTACCACAGCGGAAGAAATGACCCAAATATGTGTCCCAAATATTCACCATGTTCAGGGTACTTCATGAGATAATGAGCAATAGAGGACCACAATTTACATCAAAAATCCGAGATTACCTGTGCGTGACACTTAACATCAAACTATGCCTATTGACGGCTTATCACCCCTAGTTTGATGAACAAACTGTGCTGACTAACCAGTCACTTGAACAGTACCTCCAGTGCTACGCCTCCTTCGCTCAGGACACATGGGCAGGTGGCCTGGCCTTAGCCCAGTTCTTTACAATAATTTACTGCATGCCTCTACAGAAATGTCGCCGCTGTACACCAATTTAGGCTACAACCCTGCTTTTATAATTGAGCCTCAGATACACACAGACATTCCTGCGGCGGATAACTTTAAACAATCCAGAAAATACACCTTCAGGTGCAAAGTCAATCAACAAAAGTCTCTCAGGATGCCAAGTGGTTTGCCAATTGAAAACGGAGAGCGGAGCCTGTATATCAGTTGGGTGACCTGGTTATGTGGAAAAAATCTTAACATTAAAGTGACTTTCCGCAAACTGGCCTGCAATAGGGCAGGACCATTCCCAATCAGCAAAGTTCAATTAATGGGTCCTTTTTTGTGGAATTACCACAGCACTGGAATATTTTCAAATCTTTACATGCATCAGCGCTGTCACCATTCCAAGGTGAAAAAACTGGCGGAGATTGAACCACTGTTGATAAGGGAAGTGCTGGAATTTAAGGTGGAGGAAATCTTGGGTTCAAGAAAAATCAAACGGGGAATATAATACCTGGGGCTTGGAAATAATACCCCACCTTTGACAACAGTTTGATTCCAGCCTACGATTGTACCAAATGTCAGGATCTAATCACTGATTTCCATGTATGAAACCCTGCTGCCCCAGCACCCAACGCTATGAAAACCAGACCATCGCAGCTATAAAGTGCCCATACCACACAAAAATGAATCTCTTGTATGGGCTCTGGAGGGAGGATTATACCCTGTTTTTTAGAAAGGGTAATGTAAGGATTTTGCCTCACCCATAAACTTGGATCGGTTAATTTACCTCTTTTAATCAATAAAGGAGAAAAATCTTGAGCCCTTCTTTTAGAAAAAAATAGTGGATTTAGGGAACATCCTTGACGAGCGTTGGGTTTCTTCTGAGGGTCCTTGTCTCAGCTTTATAAAAAGTCAAAGTGCAGAGGGGAATAGTATCACCAGGAAGTTATATACTGTTGAAGCCTATGCAACAAAAAATGGGAAAGTCTGAGATGACTTCAAAGCGCATTTAGGTAGATCAAGACAAAGTAATTACATGAGCACCAACACAGAAATGATCTGACAAAGATACATATGAGGATAAGGAAATTTTTGTTAGGAAAATTTGTGAGATATGCAAGCATGCTGGAACCCTGACAGAATAAAAAAAAATTGGCAACAGGAACTGCAAGTTAAGACACCCACAAAATGCAAGCTGAGTCAATATGCAAAAGTCCTAGAGCTTTAAAGAATCGCGTGTCCTGTTGTAAGAAATACTAAACAGTACCCGCCCCTCAATTCCTTCCAACTATAAAAACCCAGCGCTCTGCTGGTGGTAGAGTGCTGGGTTAATTCATAATATAATTTATAAACCTTTAATTTCGCCAAAATTACTTTAAGACTTTTATAATTTCAACTATTCTGGCTGTCCTAAAGGAGCCACCCCAACTAATGGAGGGCCCACACTCATTTGTATCAATAATGATTGTGGCCGTCACATTGTTAAATCAGCTATTTCCTCTTCCAGCGCTGAAACTTTTGGGAATCATCTCTACAAGTTTCACACGATGCTCTGTTCAGGAGAACAAGTATCTAGAGTAGCAAAATGGGTGGAACGATCATCTCAATTTAATCCATCATGACTATGAAAAAAATGAAGATTCTAATTCAGCAGTCACTACTTGGGAGAGATACTGTTGGGCTTAAACCTGACAAAAATGATAGTCACCCTTAAGTACCAAGTGCATGCTCAAATGAGTCAGGAGTAAAGCCTGAATGCAAACCAAGAAGGGCGGATTGATCCATCGATTAATCCAATTTTCCACAATTATGGAGGAAACAGGAATAACAATTTGGTGGATGATACTTGAAGTGAAACTGTTGGGATCAATCCCAATGAAACAATTGTCACCCCACTTTATCAAGCGCATATCCAAGAAAGTTGGGAGTAAACCCAAACGCAAATCTCAGATGGGAGGAACAGTCCCTTTCCGCCAACACAGGAAGTTCAATCTCAATATTTGAATCGTGGTCAAGATTACTGCCAGTGCTCAGCTTAGTGGTCAGGGTGGAGATGATGTCCATAAATTTTAATTCTTAAATTTTATCTGAGGTATGCAAACCAGGGGATGGACACTACCAAAATAAAAATACCAAAACAAACCTAACCCAAATAACCTGAAGCAACTTGCCCAAATGAGCATCAAGTCATACAAAACAAGAACACAACAAACCAGGTGATACAGCGGCGGCCACTTATCCCACCATGGCGGAAGGAGAAGGGGGGTCAGGGGGCTCATCTGCAGGTTCCTCATCATTCAAAGCGTGGCCAAGAAAGAGATCAAGGGCGTGGGGTTACTAGCAATATTCAGGGCGAGATTGCAGAGGATCAGTTGGTCATAAAAATTATCATCATCATAAATTGAACTAATTTTAGTGAAAAACATTTCTCCGCTTGAATGCAGATGGCGGGAAGTCTAGATATTAAAGCGTTACTAGCAAGGGTGAAATTTTCTTTAAATTTTGAAGCGACAATCAATTTCTGAACAGTATCTTCAGCATGTTTATGAAACTGTAGAATGGCGTTTTTTCTCTGTGGGGGCAGGACGGGGTAAGAATGGGAGGGGGAAGACCTTTGGCAAGCATCTTCGCTGTGTGGGCAACAGAATGTTTGAGGGAGGCTTTTGGGTTGGGCAGCAGCTGCCACAGCAAAATGATGTTGGGTGCATAGCAGATCATCATGCGGCTGTGGCACATAAAAACTCCAAGGGATCGCAATGGGGGTTATGTAGGGATGAATTCTATCATGTTGACTTTGGAGTCTTCAATCACATTACCTGATTAATCAGTTTCATCCAATAAGGACCTTGTGTTCATGTTATATAAGTCCGCATTTTCCTCAATTGGGATGGCTGAAGCAAGCGATTGGGTTATCTTTGGGAGCAAAACGTTGTCTAAGCTGCTTCATGATTGGTGGGAGCATTGGTGACACCAGGATTAGGAGGGGCCAGATTGGCTACTGCAGATGCAGCTGCAACAGCAGGTTTGGGAGGGGGTAGGATTACACTTCATTCCCAGATGGCTGTTGGATAGTTGGCGGATGGGAATCTGGCGTCCAAGACTGCAGAAGTGGAGGAAGCAGCGAGGTAGAGTCAATTACACTTTGAGTGATCCAATTTGAAGCAGGATGGACAGACGGTCCGCTCGCCCTTGATGCAGGCCCATAATGGGTGGTCAGGGACAAATGCAATGAAGGGGAGAGGGCGAACCTGCTCAGCAATGTTGGTAAATTTAGGTCTGATTGTGGCAAATGGCCGAGGCCCAGTGAGGCGTGTGGCTCCTTTGGGGACCACAAAATGAAAGATTGGATAGTGCCATAGACAGCCAAACCGTCCATAAGCTCTTGATGGAACATCGCAGTGGGAAAGTGAGCTGGAAAGTCTGAGAACTGAACCACCAACGTGGAGTCATAGGGGAGCTGGGTGTGCGTGGTGGGAATTGAGGTGCCCTCAAAGAGAAGGGGCACAGTTGCTGCAGTGGCTGCATCAGCTACACATAAAAACCAAGGTCAAATACCCTTATAGTGGCGGAAAATGATAAACCTGGGGGGTTTCATCACCTCCTGTGCAAGTTTGATTATGGCTTTATTCACATAAGGGAACAACTTCCCATATTTGGCCTGAAGGCCAAAATGCATTTAAGATCTGGGAAGCATGAGAGGGCAGCAGGGCACCACCTGGGGGTGTGCGAGGTGGATGGTGTTTCCTTGGATGGAATGAACCAACCAAAGAATTTGTTAGGTCTGAATGAACCAGTCTGAGCACATTTTACCATTTGATGGAAATTGCTGGTGTGGTTTCGCTGCTGCCCCACATGGAAGCAGCAGGCTGTGGGCCATGGATAACAGTGGGTTGTTGTCACGGCTAATTGGTTGATAATCCATTTTTATTTTAAATTTTATTAAAGTGGGTTCAAGAAGAAAGAAAAAGTGGGAAATGATGTCCATAGATTAATACATTCCACATTTATCCCCTTATGGTTCTTATTCACGTATCATCAGAACAGCGATGCCTCCTGGTCTTTGGATCCTATTATGGATATTGGAGTACCCCTGATGGAAGCCAAGTCTTTCCTTAGCACGTTGGTTGTCTGACAGATATGGCGTAGAAAGTGCCCTGCGCATACCCATCAATTAATTTAGCTTCGAAATCATCTGGGACATAAAGTTAGTCCCATTATCCATCAACAGAAACTGAGGGCATCCAGGCTAGTAGGTGAAATCTTCTAAAATAAATTCAATGTCATAGTAGCCTAAATCCCTGACCACTCTAGCCTCCATCCAATTTGTAAGGTGATCAATGGCCACTATATATTTAAATTGACCCGTAGTGTTGGTCAATAGGCCTATGACGTCCAATGATACAGCTTACCAAGCAAAGTTGGATTCAACCAAATGATAAGAGGTAGATATTCAGTAAGTTCCCTCCACTTAACATCCTTTGCAACAATGAAGGGTCTCATGAACATCAAACTTCATAGATTTTTCAATAGTAGTGGTGTTTTAATATTTTCAAACGTTTTCTTGACTCCGCCATGCCCCATTGCCTTGTGGGACTTGATAATAATTTTGGTTCTCTTCGTTGATTGGGGTTTCCAAAATTATTATTATACAAAACTTTTTAAAGCTTCTCCTCTTCAATATCATTGTCTTCCATGAATTCTCTAAGCAGCTTTAACCTTCCGCTGATTCAATATCACATTGTTGAGTCAGAATCTTATTAAATAATTCATCATCTACATCAGCCATCAAGGCCACAGCAGGCAGTTGAGATAACACATCAGCGTTCTGATGCTTAATTTCAAATTAGTGCTTAATTTTGAAATTTCAAGCCTGTATCTAGCGTCCAGTGGTCCAGTCTTCCTTTGGGATCTTTTAAATTTTGCAGCCAGTTTCAGAGGGGCATTATCAGTAACTACAGTAAAGTGTACTCCATGTACATAAGCCCAAAATTTGCTCCACACATAAATAACTGCCAGGCACACCTTCTCGGTTACCATATAGTTCTTCTCATAAACATCCAAGGTTCAGGTTCAATAATCCTTGGGATGCTTAATTTTGTCATAATCAAGTTGGGTTAACGCTGCCCCAATGGTGGTAAACAAAGCGTCCGTTTGAATATTAAACAGTTTTAAAATTAGGGTACATCATTAGTAGTGCTTGGGTGAGGTAAAGCCATAATTTGCCAAAGGCTAACCGCCATCCCCCAATACACTCAAAGAGTAACTATTTCTGATAAGTCCTTAACGGTTCACCTATCTTACTATGGTTTTTTAAAAACTGGTGGCAATAGAAAATCATTCCAAGAAACACTTGAATGTCGTGATTACTACTCAGTCATGTCATGAACTCAATAGCTTCAATATTCGCTGGCTGGGGTCACAAGCCATTTTATCAATGATAAACACCAGGTATTTCAACTGCTCATGAAAAAATTACACTTACGCGGTTTGATTTCATATCAGCATTGGAGAGGCAGCGGAAGACTTCTCACATGTGCTGCAAATGATAAATAAGAGTTCTGGAAAAAACTTTAATATCATCTAAAAAAACTAGGACGCAGGAAATTTTTAAATCGCTGAGGATGAATCCATAGCCTGTTAAAAGGTCACAGGGCGTTGCACAGCCCTTGCGGCATTCTAGTGGATTGGTAAAAGCCCTAAGCCATAATCATAGAGTATTTTTCCAGCTTCTCCTTAATCAGCTCTATCTGCTAGTAACCAGAAATTAAGCCCATGTCTAAAAAGTATTTCGTGCTGCCCAAGCAGTCCATGCATCATCATTTTGTGATAAAAAATAAGAATCCATTTTTGGTAATACTACTTAGCTTCTGATAGTCTATTACAACCCAGTTCAAACCATCTTTCTTTTTTCTAAATCAAAATCAGAGAGGCCCAAGGTCTTTTGAAGGGCACTAGCATCCCATGTTTCACTAGCTGATTAATTTCGGCGTTACCAACTTCATCCACCACCTTTGAAGTTCTAATTGGTCAAATGTGAATTGGCGGATGATTTCAAGTAATATATGATGAAGTACATTAAAGGAAAAACCCAAATCACAGTCATATTTTGCAAAAATAATACCGCATTTATTAAAAAGGGCCAGCGCTTGATCCTTCTCATCTTCATTTAACCCAGCAAGGCTTTCATGTGGTACTAAAGAGCAGATGGAATTCTCAATATCACTGCTAAGGCCTAACTTATCAAAGTGGGAAAATCATAAACACTATGAACTTCTTTGAAAGGTAACAAATGCACAAAATCAATAATCTGGTGTCACTTGATCTGGATAAGATAGGCATACAAATTAGCCTAAAGCGCCTGAATTTCGTTGTGGTCAGGGAGGATAATCCCAGGCGCGGCTTCCAGTTCTGAATTGGAACAATAGAATGGCGCGAATATTTCATCATATGTCCTTGAGGAATTTCTAACTTAGTTTCAGACACCACTATTACTTGAGGGCCCAGAAGAATGGTTAGATTACGATTAGCATATAGCGGAATCCCCTTAGATTCTGCAATCTTATTGTGTAACTTCAGAGTATGGGATGACTCTGCTGATAACCCATGGGCACTATACCATTCTTAAACACTAGGTTGACAAACCCTTGGGTTCAAGGCTCCAGGGCTTTTTCTAGAAGATAAAATAATGGAAGAGTTAGTCCAAGAATTATAAAGTTTTTCTTCTCAATTCAGCTTTGACTCCATTAGCTCTTAAAGGAGGTCCCAACAAGGAAATCATAATTTTGATTTAGGAAACTAATTAGTAAAAGCAGATATTTATATCAAGCTGAATTGCAATGCAATGCAATGCACTGTATGCTCCTTCAGAAGTTGTAGTTTGAGGGCCCATTGTACTATAAAACTTATTTATTTGGGGAAGGTCAACCAGGGTACATACATTTACAATGTGATGGTGATACTAATAATATAAAATATTTTAAAAGGACACTGAGGGTTCATAACCCCTCCTGTTGTCAGCCAGGACCGCCAGGTTTTGAACGATGTGGGGTTCATGCCGGCTTATGCTTGGATGCAGCATGAGTGAAGGAATGGGTCAATGTTTAGAAACCATATTTGGAACCATGGGTTGATTAGTCTTCTATTGCGTGGAGTCATGTTGCCAAGCAACCATGCTTGAAAATGGTCCAATAAGTGGTAGTGTAATAGATTAATGACTTCTTGGAGGGTGGACATTGATCCTGAGATTGAATCCAATACAATAGTATGGATTGTCCATAGTGCTATTGCTACTAACGCCCAAAGAGAAGGATGAATAGGTGACTCCATGTTGAGAGCGAACATGTCTCTAGCTAAACTGAATGACTGTCCATTGCCCTGGTAAAATTGGTGCATGACCTTTTTCAGATAGCTGCCATTGGCGGACATTGTTCTAGGCGGTGTACTAAGCTTCCATATTGGCCGCTTAAATTGTATGAGAGTGGGCGGCATTTGATCGTTCTGCCATGTGATAGCTCTCCGCATGCATCTCTGTACATGTGCACATATACTGGGTTGTAGTAGCGAATGGAGTGTGTATTTCCAGACCATTATTTGGGCCTCCAGGATTTATGGTATGTCCATTGTAGCCAGGTAATAAATACTGTCAATGATACTTAAGTTTTGGTTTATCATGTTTTTTGTAATTACTTGTCCATTAACTTCTTGTCTGTGAGTTAGCCTTGGGCGGCCTTGGTGACTAGTCTGGACACTTATGTGAATCTTCCATTCTGCTCTTCTCATGGTTTGAAGTATTTGTTTAAAGTGTACAGAAGTTATGCAGTCCTGCAGCGGTTGAGTGAGATGCCAGATACCTAATAAAAGAATTTAGATGATCTGTATTTTTATTTGGAGTTCTTGTGCAAAGTTTGAACTTTCTGCTCTGGCCCAAAGTATGTCTGGAAGGTCTGGACTAGTCACCAGGGCTATCCAGGATCCTAGTATTTGGGCTGCTTGTTCTACATATTTAGTTAGTCCCATAACTCCATTCCTCCTAGGGCAATATAAAGTTTCAAGGCGCACAGGAGCTTTCTTCCAGACCAAATCCACCCTGTATTAAGACTTATATTGAGTTAAAAAGGACGGTGAGAAGGCGATTGCATGGGCTGTAAACCAGATAATTAATAATATTTTTTAAATTCAGGGGATTTGGATGCTCACTGGTTCTTTTCACCCTGAATTTTAACAATTTTTTTAGGAGAAATTAATCTCTACTGCTGGAATATGTATTTTTGGGGACTTGTATATTATTGATAAATGGAATAATATCACTTAATTTTAATAAGAGGTTGATTTTTATAAGTGTTTTACTAATAAGTATTTGGGGTCATGAAGAGAACCCCATTAATCTCTCACCGCTTAGTATCTAAAGCAGCTTGAGGCTCAAAGTGAGGGGCCCAAGAAATTCATTATATATGAGGAGTAGCTTAAATAGGAAATATTTACTTTTGGTCTATTGGATCTCACGAGATTCGCAACACTTCAACTTGAGGGCAGATGGTGGTTCAATAGTGGCTAAGACAAACCCATGTGGCAACGTTTTAATATATTTCAACCAATCAAATGGTTTACTCAAAATGGCTTCCCTGATTTCACTGCAGGATCAGCTCAACTTGTCTACTGACAATCAAGCATTTTGGCTGAGGTTAAGTGAATAATAGTATTACCCTAATACATGGGCTTCCGCCATAAAGAGATCAGGGTCTTTGGCCGGTGTTACTTGAATTGAAACTTGAAGCACTATTATTACAGTATTGAACTTGGAATTGGTTGACATCACCCCCTCAAGAGTGTTAGTGGAGAATAAGGCCACAAGAAATGACCATGGGCTCGTGTTGAAATTTTAGGCAATACTGTTAGGATACACTGGAAGGGTCACACAGGTCAAACCCACTGAACCACAGATGGATGATATGAGGATCGTCAGTCCTCCAAACACCCTTGAATTAAACTAAAAATAGGAGCAATTTCCAAAAACCCTTTTATTTATTTAATAAATACAAAGACTCTTTGCTGTTCCATTCTCACTCAGCTATATACAACCTAACCTTTCAATCACTTCGTCTTGCTTATATATCAGCGATTTTAATGATAACGTTCTCTTAGCTTAGACTATTCTATTCCGCTGAATCTCATTTGTTTTGGGACGCTATTCCTAAATTCTCTATTGCCTTAGTTCAAGGCAATCTAAATTATATTCATCAAATGTCAACATCACCATATTGCCTTATATGTAGGTGATCCAATAGTAGCTCGTTGTGTCCCAAAATCGCCTCGCTCAAGGCACTTGAATGTTTGTAAATAACATCCTAGACAGCATATTCTAGGCATTCCACTGTAGTTCTTCAGGCTTATCATCCAGTAATATCAGAATTTTAACATCTAACCACCCTTTGACTTAACATTAAGTCTCCTATTGTTTATATGCTTAGAGAAACTTTGTGTGCACATGATTAAGGAATTGAACACTTTCTGGGTCTTTGATGGTTTATATGTCAACTCCAGTTTTCTCAATTATTTCTAATGAACCAACACAAATGTTAACAAGCTTGTTTTTTCGCCCAAACTTGTGCTTTTGTGGAACAAAACCATCTTACCTTCTTGGAACTGAGCCAACCCACTACTATGTACCTGATTGGCAGCCTGACTCTTAATTTTTGGCCAAGATGAATGAGTATGCTCTTATTTGTAACTTAATCAGTGTGTTGGCTAACTTCATCAAGTAATGGTGGGGATACATTCCACCAATATCTTCTATGAATGAATAAAGCAATGCCTGAAGAGCGGGGTGTCATCTGTATAGTAGTTGAAAGGGGCTCTTCCCCATGGTGTAATGATAGCTGATATAATAAGCAAAGATGGCAGTAGACAGGAGGGAACTCCAATCAGAGTGTCTATCAGTTACCAGCTTTTTTAGGATGTTCACCAGGATCCTATTAGCCCATACAACCATCCTGTTGGACTCGGGGTGATATGGAGTCATCAAAATTCTGCAGATGCCCATCAGCTCGTTCAACTTGGGAAGGATGTGAGAGGTGAAGTTGGTTCCGTTATTGTAAGAATGAACTGAGGGCAGCTATGTCACTAGGTAATACATTCCATTACAAACTTGGCCACTGTGACCGCCCCAAAATACCATATTGTCCTTACTTCAACCCGCCTGGCCAAGTGGTCAATAGCCACCAGAATGTACTTGGACCTGTTAGCTCCTGTTGGCAGAGGGCCAATGTCATCAAGGGAAACCGTATGCCAAGCAAAGTGCGGCTTAACTAATGGGTACAAGGTCTTCTGGCAAAATGGCTTTTCCACTTGGCACTGGTGGCAACATGAAATGGTTTCAAGCACATTGAAATTTATGCTTTCCCAGTAATACTGGGTGCACAACTGTTCCATTGTCATGTGCACACCACCATGTCTGACTGCCTTATGGGCACTCATAATACCAGGCTGTGCTGAGGGTCACTGAAAATTCACTGTAGAATTGTCGATCTACTTGTACAATTCCCCATTCCATTTGAAGGTATTCATTTGCATCTCATTTAATACTTTAATTAAGCTGGGTTCTTCATCATCATATTTTCCACTGCGCATCTTATTGTACATCACATTGCCAAGATTTGCCGTCATGGCAATGGTTGGCAACCTAGATAAACAGTCAGAGTTCTGATCTGTGTTCCTGGATGGTGAAAAATCTCCAAGTAGTTAGCCTGCAGATTAAGAGCCCATTGGGCTAGATGCCCTTCAGGCTATTTGAGGTTCTACAACCAATATAACGACACATGATTCATTATGACTTTAAACTTCACCCCATGCAAGTAGACCCTAAATTGCTTATATGCGTAAATTACTGCTATGCACTTCTGCTCAGTCATAGTATAATTACGCTTGTGGCAGTTCAGGCTTCAACTGCAGTATGCAACGGGATTCTCTTTCCCCTTAAGTCCTTCTGAGAAAGAACCGCCCCAACAGCGGAAAAGGATGCATCCATTTGAACAATAAACTTCTTATTAAAGTTCTGGTAGCGTAGCACTGGCGCACTGAGCAGTGCCATCAAAAGTAAGTTAAAGGCGTTAAGACAGCGTTCTGTCCATTCAAACATGGCATTTTTTAACAACTTAAATAGAGGCCCCATATACAACTGTATCTAGGGATGAAGAGCTGGTAGTATCTGACTATTCCCAAAAATACCTGTATGTCACGCTTACTATTTGGGGTAGTCTTTTTTGGATGGCCTGCACCTTGGCTTGCTGTGGTTTCAGCCTCTTAGAGTCTACCACAAACCCCAAATATTCCAACTGTTCCTTGAAGAATTTACATTTTTGAGGATTAATTTTGATGTTGCCTCAACAAGCTGGCGGAATACTGCTTCTAGATGATCAAGGTACTCACAAAAGTTTGAGAGAAAACATTATCATCAAGGTATATGAGGACACACAACAGCTTCAGGTCGCCAAGGATAGTGTCCTTGGCTCGTTGGAACGTATCTGGGGCGTTATACAGCCCTTGTGGCATATGGGTCAGTTGGAAAATGCTTTAAATGTGATTACAGCGCATTTCTCCTGTTCTGCTGCAGGCAACTCAATTTTCTAGTAACCCAATATCAAGTCCATTGTGGAGAAGTAACAAGCTCCCCCTAACTAATCCAAAGCATTGTCAGTCTGTGGCAAGGGGTACAAGTACTTCTTTGTAATACTGTTGAGCTTCTGGTAGTCTATAACATTTCAGTTGGTGCCATACTTCTTTTTTACAATCACGATGGGTGAAGCCCATAGACTCAAAGATGGTTTGAGCATCCCTTGCTCCACCAACTTATCAATTTCCTTGGTGACAACGTCCTCAGCTGCCATCGATCAGTGGATTGGCTAAGACTGATGGGAGGATGATCCCCAGTGTCCAATCTATGGACCACCTCCCTAGAACACCCTAAATTGTGATCAACAATGGCGGAAATCTCCTTATATTTCTGAGATAAAGCTATTACTTGGTCTTTTTGTTCTTCTGATAACCCTAGTAAAACTCCTGTGGTACCACTGTCATTACGCTGGGCTGTGTCAGGCAGACGGCAAGTAGAAAATAGCCTGGCCTACCAGCCTGAATGCTGGAGCATCCAAGTGGTGGACCACAATGCCAGGGGCACTGCTGCTGGTATGACAGTTATGGAACTGGAAGGGGATTTAAATCTCAACTGATAAAAAATGGAAATTTGGGGGAGGGTGTTTTATTTATTGGGAAATTTAAGGGAAGAGAATTGACCAAGAAATTTTCTCAGGGCGATGCGCCCAATTAAATAGCCATCAATTTTGGGGAGGGAAAATAAGTCATGATTGGGTTCCACAAATTCGACCTAAGTGGTGAACTATTTGGGAATATGCGGGTTAGTTCCCTAGGGACTGACATTGCAAAATTTAGTTACAAGCTGAGTTTTGGTCAGTTTGACCTAAAAGGTGAACTATTTGGGAATAGGAGGGGTTAATTTTCAATCATTGTGTAAACAGAATTTGCAACCGTTGGGCGTTCCAACCAATAGCTCAGCCTTCATACCTTTTTGACCATTTGAAATCAAAGTATACAGCTGATTGCCACTCAAATTAGTTGTGATTAATTCCATTTCAGTGATCTCAGCACAGATTTTAATAAGTCATTGTGACAGTTCTGCCGAGGAGAGTGCAAGTACTTAAAGTGGGATCCGAAGCTGAAGGACCATTTTCCAGTGCTCATCTACCATGTGAGCGAGATTGCCCTGGGTAACGGGGGTGTGGCCATCCTCTTTGGTATTTTCTTGCTCAGGGACAGAAGGTTGGCCCAATTAACGCCCACCTGACTTTCCTTGGGACTTACAGGCTGCGACTCAACAGTTAGACCAAATACTTCTAATGAACCAAACGTGTGAACCTGAAGGACCTCCTTGATTGGGATCAAGTGTAAATATGCCACTATTTGGTGTCTCTAGATTTGTATTGGTTTGTTCTGGGGAATGGCTAACTAAACCTTAATCTTTCCATGGCCTGGGAGTATAATCCCTAGATCCACATGAGGCTCAAGCCGCGTCTTTGATAGGGCCCAATGTCCTCCTCATAAAGCCCAGTGGGCACTTTCACCTCTAACCCAGTGTTCACTAGACTTGGTGTTCAGAAGGAATAGATGCAGCCCCAGCAGCTCGGAGAAGTATCCCGTGATACCTGTATATCTACTGGCAAAGGGCCGAGTCTTGCTTTTTAGTCAATGATAGTGAACAGGAATCACTCTATCACTATATGCAAGATTGATATAGCCCATGTGCACTGGATCCTTCAGCACTCTGCTAAAGGTAAAGTAAATTGATATCCGCTTCCCCAAAATTATGATGTCTCCCCCATCTTATCAATGTCAGCCCAAAATGTCACAGTAAAAGCGGTTTCAATTAGAAGGTTATAGTTAAAAGTTGGGTAGCACTATTATCAGATCTACTACGACAATGGATCCAAACTGCAAAGATAATGCGCTGTACGCTCCATCAGAGACCGTGCTTTCTAATCTAGTGGTCCCATACACCATTTGATGGTACACATCAGGCTTTAATGTCAACTTCGCCATCAATTTAGTAGAAACTATGTTGACTGGAGCGTCTGAATATATTATAGCGCAAAATCTATTTTTTGCTACAAAAATATCACAGTATGTACACTCAGAATAAGAAGAATATTGACTGTTTAATAAGTGGATATTTATAGGATCTCTTTTCCCAAAGAAACTCAAAATCCCTTCACCAACTTTGAGGTATTCTTAAACAATAGCATCTACTGGAAGGGCGACGTTTACTCCTTTCAGGGTTGGCGCATTTGCTGCTGGATCCAGCTTGTCTGAGGAAGCTTGATCGAACAATTGGCAGGCGTAAGGCTTTGGTTGCTCTGGAGGTCCTTCATTTGCTGCAGTCTTGGCTTGTGCCCATGTCAGTACGTTCACTCCTCCAACTGGATGCTGGTATAAAATCCTGTCATTGTATTGAAGGACTTCCACTGGATATACTACAATGGATTCAGGTGGGACTTTCAAAGTTGGGATAGTAAAGGTAGAGAGTCCCATCTCTACTCCACTCCATCTTTTCCCTGGTTGTATTGATCTTGTTGCACATAGTGAACATGACGGTTGGGGCAACTCCATGCCAGGTGTTCAGGGCGACCACACCCATAGCTTTTAACCCCATAAGAGCCACGTCCTTGGTTTTCATAAGAGGATCCAGGCCATAAATATTTGTTAGAATTCGGCGTAACCAGGGCCAGGTTAGTAGGATGATTACTGACATTTGGCGTAACTAGGTCTGGGTAAGTAGTTGGGTTGTTGACAGTTTTCGCAAATGGGGCTGGGGTGGAAGTCAAACAGTTGGGAGTAATTTAGCTGAGGACGAGGTGCAGAATTCTAGCAATGCTGGGGGTTACTAGGAGGAATGTGGGCAGGATGAGCGTATTCCCCAAAATAAGAGGGTCTGGCGGCGGCAGGATGTTTCACTCCATATTGGGTGGAGGGAAGTTACGGGAGATATTGTGCAAGAACTTCACGAGTCTAATCAGGGGAATGTTATCATCCAAAATTGTAGAAATAACATTATGAAGCTCATGATACGGCTTCACCGTGAAAGTCATTTTGATACACACGTCAGTTTCTGCTAAATATCCTGCACCAATCAGCATGTGATCTTCCGCCATAAATCGGTCAGTGAACTCTGTGAAGGTCTTATTATGGCGGAACCCAATAGGTAAGAACTCTGCCTTTCAATGTGATATTTTAGAGGTACCCCCAAAGAGTCATAGCAAGGTATCCTTTGCTTCTTGGTAAGTAACGGAGCTGCTTGGAAGGTATCAGGTGACTTGATCAGAACTTCCGAAATCCAAGGCGGATATTAGCAGTTTAGCATTATGCTGATCTGAGGCACCTTCCGCTGAAAACTCAAAACGTTTGAAGAAGCCATGGATATTCCCATTGTAATTGAACGGAGGCAGCTTCTCAATATCGACCTCCTCATCCCGCTCATAGACACGATTTTTTGGGGAAAACTTAGAGATGGGTCAAGACCTATAAGCAGTCCCTCAATGAGGAGCCTATCCAGCGGAGGGTGGGATATCCGCTTCTTTAGAGATAGCGTGGGCCTATGTGGTGGGCAGTACTGCCATCACTTGAGGAAATTGGCACTCCACTTCATACTCATATTCAGAGCTACCCTCCTGGGTGTAGTAGCTCTGGCAAGCGTCATATTCCTCATCATATTGTGCCCCCTTGTCATTCTTCTCTTCAAAATGAGAGGGTTAGAAGTTACGGTCAATTTCCACTTTGTGAAATTCAGTGTTTGGTAGTTTCATCTAAGCAATCAGTGAGTTAGTTGTTTTATATGTTTCAGTTTTTGCATTTGACTAAAATAGCTGCCAAGCTGGTGCATAACATCGTCTTACTCTTGAAAAATTTCATCATGTTTCTTGAGCACCACTTCTAGAGTGAGTTTGAGTTCCTCATATTTGGCTGGTGCAGTGCTGCATGAAGATTTCCCAGTAAAGCAGGCCTGATGAGACAAGGCTGGCGACTTGAGATTTTTAATTTTTAGTGGTTGATCAATATCCCCCTGTAGTGAGCACCACTGTTATAATTTTTGGCAATACCATTAGGATACTCTGGAAGGGTCCACAACTCAAACCCACTGAATCATGGATGGAAAATGTGAGGATAATTGGCCCTCCAAACAAACTTGACATAGACCAAAAATAGGAGCATTTATCCTAATGACACTTTTATTTATCTAATAAATATAGCAACTCATCGCTGTTCCGTTCTCACTCAACTATTAACAGCCTAACCTTTAAATCGCCCCATATCACTTATATATTAGTGACTTCAGATAATACTATTCTCTTAGATTAGATTATTCTATTCAGCCGAATCTCATTGGTTTTGTGATGGTATACTTCAATTCCTTATTGCCTTAGTTTGAGGCGATCTAAACTATATTCTTCAAATGTTGAAATTGCCTTATCGCCTTATTTGTAGGCGATCCAATGTTAATTTATTATATCCCAAAATCGCCTCATCTCAAGGCACTCGAATACTTGTAAATAACATCCTAGTAGGAGGATTCTTGCCTTTCCGCCATAGCTCTTCAGAGCTTATCATCCATTCATATCAGAATCATAAAAACTCTGTTAACAGTATCTCTGGTAGCAAGTTTGATGGATTAATCATCCCCTCACTTGAAAGTGATTAAAAATGGTATTCTCAAAACAGACCTGGCTTCTTGCTTCTAGGGTGATACAATTATGGTAGTACAGCACGAAGTCAGATACTTGGAAGGAAGAAAGAGGGGCCAGAGCTCATTAGCTGCTTGACCCTCTTTTGAAAGGTTTGGCCACATTAGTCATAGCCTCTGATTTTAACTGAATGATGTGCTGGGCCAACTCAACGTGACTTGCTCAGTTCATTCCTATCAGTAGAAAATCTTTGCAATAATGTTGGCACCCCAGGTTCCCATCCATACAGACATGGAAAGGGACATCTTGAAGACCTGGTGATAGTTGATGTTGTAGGCGATGAGGCAACTGGGTAAGTAGGGATCCCAGTGAAGAGGATCTGATGTGGCTATTTTTCTTAATATAGAGACCAAGGTTCTATCAGCTCTTTAACGGTGCCATTGGTGGAAGGGTTGCAAGGGGCTGAGAAAAGTTGCTGGGTTCCCATAGAGGTGTCTAGAACCTTAACCAATCTAGAGGTGAATTTCTTCCCATTGTCACAGAGTTAAACCTGGGGCAACCATAGCGAGTGAAGATATCCTGGTGGAGTAACGTGGCAGTGGCTTTGGCCGTCTGAGCTGGAAGGCCATAGCCTTGATCCATTTGGTAAAGTGATCAATACCTACCAATATTTATAAGGATTTCAACCCATAGTTTGGGGTAGATGGCTAACCACATTTAAGCTTATTGTGTGGAAGGACAGTTAAGGGTGGTAGGTTGATATTAATACCTGATTTTGAAGATGGATGCTTTTTACATATCAGAAAGGAGTCAATAACTTTGATGATGGTCTCCATGACTCCCTCCTATTAAAAGAGTTCTTTCACCCACTCATAGGTTTTCCGCACACTGCTATTTCCTAAGATGGAATGAAACTTCATAATTACAGGTACTGGTCTTATGGTTGAAGGTAGGGCAACCAGTTTATCCCTACTTTTTTGTATAGCTTCCCATCATCCACCTTAGTGTTGTGGGAGTGTCGAGCTAGCATCATCTGAATGGGTTCATCCTCATCTGCCCAAGCGTCAGGGGTCATTAGGAGGTTATATAGCCTCTCAGCTTCACTATTGTCTAAGTGAAGGACTGCTAGTAGGGTTAATCCATCGACATTCATGTGACGTGTCCCAGCTCGGTGCTCAATGGTCATATCATAGTGCTGGAGCTTCAAAGCCCAGCGTGCAACTGCCAAGTGGGATCTTTAATATTTTATAACCACTTTAAATGAGGCGTGGTCAGTAACCACTTTAAATAGGGTCCATATAAGAAAGGGCGGTAATATTTTACAGAGAGAAATATGGCAAGGCAATTTTTTCTGTAATGCTATAGTTGTGTACCGCCTTATAAAGCATCTTACTGAAGTACTAAACGGGATGATCAACCCCATGCTCATCCAATTGATCCAAGATAGCTCCAACATCAAGTTGGATGCATTAGTAAATAGCATTAAGGGTTTAACATAGTCTGGGTGGGTTAGGATTAGCCGTCACTGCAGCAACTTTTTCAGCGTTTCAAATGAATCCTTTTGTTCCGCTCCTCAATGGAAAGGAGTGTTCTTAGCTAAAAAGCATATGAGGGGCTCGCTGATCTGAGCAAATGTGGGGATGCATTGATGGTAATATCCCTTTATGCCCAAGAACACCTGTATATTGCGGAGGGTTTGGGGGGCAGGCATCTTAGATATCGCCTCAACCTTATTATGAAGAGGCTGGATCCCATCTGGGGAGATGTAGTGGCCCAGGAAATCTAACTTCTTTTGGAAAAGGTACATTTGGAGGGCTTCAGATTAATGTGAGTGGCCCTCAGAAGTTAAAAAGATTTCCTTTGGGTGAGTGAGATGCTCGTTGTAAGTTTTTAAAAGATGGTGATATCATTGAGATGAATGATTACAAAATTCAGCTTAAGATCCTGAAGTATGTGGTCCATGGCTCACTGAAACGCGGCGGGCATATTGCACAACTCCTGGGGTAGATGAGTGGGTTGAAATAAGCCCTCACTTCAAATAAGGGCACATTTCTCCTGTTCTTTCGCGGAAGAACCATCTGTTAGTATCCACGGTAGCCAGGTCCATAGCGAAAAACACCTTGGATCCAGAAAGTGGGTCAAAGCGTCATCAATACGAGAGATAAGGTACTTATCCTTCTTGGTAGGGTTATTCAGTTTGCGGTAATCCATAACTACCTGATGACCACATTCATATTTTTTATGACCAGGAGAGTGGATGACCAAAGGCTTTGAGAAGGCACCAGAAGCCCTGCAACCAGTAGATGTTTCCGCTCCGTCCTCATTTGGAGCTCCTCAACTTTTGATTTCTGGTAAGGCTTAAATCAAATAGGCTGGGCATCACCAACAACAATGGTATGGCTCCAGTCCTTCATATGCCCATGGTCAGTACCAGATTTGGAGAAGATGTCACTATAGATTTCAGGAGAGAGTGAACTTTTTCAAGCTTTGCGGGGGTTAGATCATCAGAAATCCTAACGTTGTTTCAAAGCACATATCAATTGGTCCATAGGTAGTCCCATATCTAACATAAACCTAATACAGTGAACTTGTAGGATGTCCTCAATTATAATCAGCATGACTTTTCCAATCTCTTGATGCCTCTTTACAACCATGCCCTTGTTGGTAAGATTCCCCAGAAGAAGAATGATGGGTCTCTGGTAGGCAGGGTCTAGGATACTTGGTAACACCCGATGTTCCAAAGGATTTGTCCCATCAAGGCTTGTTAAGTGCAGTAGGAAGTTGCGGGGGACTTGAACAGGTACCTTGGTGTCTATCACATTTTGTCCACCTGCCTTAACTACTATCTCCTATGACGCATACAGTGAAGGATATCTGAAGCATACATGGAGTCAGGCAGCTTTTTTGTGTTTCTGCACGACGTGGTATATAGTAAGGATAGGGCGGAGGTAGAGTACTCAACTACGGATGTGTATTCTTTATTCTTAGACTCATCATTTGTAAAGCCTAGTGGAACTTTGTAATTTAGAAGGGAGTTAAATTTCTATTTCATGTTGATAATTCCATCATACTTGATCATGAATTAAGTTCCAATGAGCAGGTTGTATGCTTTATTGTCTAATGACACAACGGGGGCAGACAGGAGGAGCTTCCCATTATTTATGGGTAGAGAAATTGTAGGCTCAATAGCTCGTGTGCCGTTGGGCACTGCAGTTCCAAATTTTTGTGTATATTCCAGGCTAGGCGACAACGTAATTTTATAAATGAGCTTTAAAGAAACTACATTGACTGGGGCACCCATATCAAGGATGGTTAGAACTCTCACCTTATTAATGGCAATCTCTACCTTGGTTATAATGCTACCAAAAGTAGGGGGAGGGCGATAACCTCCTTCAAACGGAGAGAGGAGGCAAGGCGTTGAGCAAACTCAGGGTATTTATCTTTAATAGATTGGAGGTATGAACCTTCTGGTTTGATCGGATCACTGTATCAATAAGCTGATCAGCATCACTGGCGGTGTCAATAACCTCTGAGTACCTCAGAACTTGGCTGAGAAAATTGTCTTCAGGTATCACAGCCTTATTTACTCCTTCAGGGTTCAGCCAGTCTGTATTTTTACATTCACGGGGCTCCAAGGAAGTAGTGTCCTACGTTCTCATGACCCCTTCAGATTCTTCATCTGAGGGTTTTATCTATGCTAGTCAGAGGAGTGAGAGAGAAAAAACTCAAAGCCTGACACTTCAGATGGATCAGCTCTTTCCCTACAACATGTCCTTACAACAGCCCCTTCTTTTTTACACTGGATGCTCTTAGGACGTGCAACTACCATATTCTCCAGGGAAAAAGGCCTTTCAGCTTCAACAAGCTGGGTGTGAGAACTTTATGCTTAGATTAGGAATTCTTACTCACTGTTTTAGGTTATGTCCATTTTAAGTTGCACTGAAGGAGCAGGTTTTAAGGAGCGAATTGGATCAAGCAGGCCTTGGGATTCATTGTTGCCTCCGTTACTGGCCTATGGCGGGAAGACTCTCTTTGGTGAAGCCTTTGGGGTTCATTACAACTCCTTGAGTAGTCTCAGCTTTGGAAGTTAGCCACCTATAATAAGGCCTCCTTTATGTCCCTAGCATTCCAAAAGGGTCGTTTGATGAAGATAATATGCCTTGCTAGTAAAGGGTGAGCTGCCAATTTAGTTAGAATAGCGGCCACGGCGTTATCCAGAGTTAGCATTTTAGAAGTTAATAGCTTCTGGGCTTCTAAGTAGAACCACTTAGTGAATGCGGTAAATGACTCCCTTTTCTCATGCTGAGGCACAAAATGGCCTTCTTCCTCCTGTGCAAGCTCTACGGAGAGTCAAATTTATCCATAAGCGCTGTTTTGACCTTTGCCCAAGTATTAAGAGGTTCCATATGAAGAACCTTGATCTTTTGGGCCACGCGACTCAAGCAAGATAGGATGCGCTTAATTTTTTGATTATCAGTTGTTCCATCCAACGCAGATATATAATTCATAGAAATGAAGCAATGCTACACTCACTTGGGGTAAACTTAATTTGAAATGGGTGCTTAAAGTAGACAAGGGCACGCCCTGTGAGAGCAGAAATAGCAGCAGCAGCCTCAGGAGAGGCTAGAGAGGGCCGCTGCTCAAGCTTTTTAAGTCATGATATGGCATTGGCTAGTTGCTGCTTCAAGGCGTCAAGCCTTGGTTCAGCTCCAACAGTGAGGGTAGAGGTTTTATTCACTTGATTAGGCATTATTGGGTTAAAGAAAAGATAGTGATGTGTAGGTGCTCCTTTAGTGAGCACACTTTCTGCAATCCTGGCGAAGATAGGTGGTCGCAGGTGCTTTATACACAGTATTTCAACAATGGAGAAGTTGCAGGAGGTTTACAACTATCAACTGCTCTTTAAAAATTTAACAAAGAATATTATTACCAAAGGAGAAATTCTAATTAAGACATTTATATTAATGATAAAAATCTTGGGATTTTGAAAAGAGAGAACCTTTATTAAATTGATCTTGCTTAGTATTACACTAAGTAAAAGCTTGGTAGAGGGAGGCGATGGAATATGAATTGTGCAGAGGTCATACCAATGTGGCTAAATGAACATTTTAGCCTATCATCGCTCTTTAAAACCGTATCACCTTGATGAGCTTGGATTTTAGATGTGAGTCTGACTTTTTTTGAATGACATAATCATGAATGAGCATTTTAATAAAATATCGCCAATCTGCCATCTGAAACCTATAGGTAGCTCGCCCAAATATAGAAGTTTCTAAGTGGTGATTGGAGGGTAAACTATTTTTACTCCATTGAATCCCCTTTAGGTCTATGAAAGGGGGAGTAGAACAATTTTTTGATTAGTTGAATTCCACCATGAACTAGTTCCTGATTTTATATTAAAAGTTGGAGGAGTCAACACTGAGACATTATTACTACCTAGTCAAACTACTGATTGTATGCCACCCGCCAAGCAGTGCCAATGGGTCCCTCTTGGACGCAGTACAGGATGCATAAGCAGAAACTATAAAATACAAGTGCTTGGGGATCAGATAAAGTCAGGGAAATGCCCCTCATGTTGGTACTCAAAAAAGGATAGGGTAATTTATTTTCAGATTTACATATTAATGCCCAAAAGTTTATGGCCCCAAGTCATAAAAGAACATCATGACCCACCAACAATGGGACACCCTGGAGGAAAGAAGACTACCAGTCTAACAAAGAGAACGTGTGACTGGAATGGAATGACAAAAGGTGTGCTAGCTTGGATAGAATGAGTGTCAGGATTTCACCAAATTCGCATATCTCCAAAAAATATACACTTCCTCAATTCCCCCAACATCATCAGAAGGAGCGAGTAATCTATTGCAATCTGTCAAAGTTAATGATCAATCGGATCCCAATCAACTGATTGAAGATTCAATCATGCAGAGATTAATTCACTTTGATAGATCATTTATTTGTACGAGGATGGCCGACCAGGGGACAGACACATCCAATATGTAGGAGAAAAGAGGAGGCGGAGAAAAACAGAAGCGGGAAAAGAGAGCAAAGCAACTAAAGAGAACTCAAAATATGACATGGCACGCTTTGGTGTGGCTGGGGCCACGGGTGGTGGGTGACTAGACCTTAGGTGGCATGGTGACCCTGGCTAGTAGGGTGTACCACCTATGGAGACTGTGAGGTTTTCAGTGTCATATTGGAGGAACTAGATTGAAATCCATGTACCCATCCATTTCTTCCATTTGTGTTGAAGTGAGCCGAACAGCCAGGCTTGGAAATGGTCAGCCAAGTGGTTGTGGAACCTGACGATGGTTTGGTTAAGGTTGTGGAAGACCCCATTGAATGCGTCGAGGGTAATTGTGTGAATAGACCATATTGCAATGCACACAATTAGGGCCCTCAGTGTCTGGGGGATAGGTGAGGCCATGTTGAGTGCCATGATATCACGGGACAGTCGGAATTTGGTTGTGGGTGATTGTTGAAACAAGTGCATCACGTTGGTCCAGATATGCGCAGATGGTGGGCATTCTTCCAGGCGGTGTGCTAGTGTGTTGGGTCCGCCACAGATGGCGCATGTCTTGAACATTGAGAACGTACGGTCAGCTGTTCTGTATGTGCAGCGCATGTATCGCCACATTGTGGAGCATACTTGTGGGGATAGGAGGGGACAGGTGACGAGGTTCCACACCTGTTTTTGGGTTTGTAGATCATATGGGATGTCTTGGTGGTCTAGGTAGTCGATCCTGGACAGAGGGAAGGTTGGTAATGGGTTGGGCGCACTAGATACCATTTGTCCTCCGTGGAGTTGCACATATCCAGTTTGAGGGTGAGTGTCTTCAGATTGCTGTGCATATGAGAAACTCCAATTTCCTTGTCTTAGGTTGTATAGGATACGTTTGAAATATCGATTGGTGTTATGTGGTCCAGTGGCGTTTGGGTGTGTTACAAGGTACTTCATCAGGGTCTTCGGGTTGGAAGGAGACCTCAGATGTAGTGCCCTTGCAAAATTGGTTTGGGCTGCCTTAGCCCAGTGGAGGGATGGTGGGGTTGGGTGACGTCGTGGAGGCTATCCATGAGCCTAGTATTTGCGTTGCTCTTTCCAAGAAGTTGATACTATGATAGATTATGAACTGTAAAAAAGCCTATAAATAATCCCCTTTTCAAAAAATAAAAAGTAGGTCGAGTTTAACCTGTATTTACCTATTTATTTTATCGCCTTTTTTGGAGAATCCGCCCAGTGTAACTTCGAGATACAACCTGCCCCATTAGAATTGCAATTCAAAACTTCCAGACTGGTGCTCACTACAGGGGCTCTCTGAGTTACGCACCAGTGACCACGTCTATCACCATGGATTCTCACTTTTTGCCTGATGAGGCTCAAGATCAAGAGCAAGGCAGTATTTTACGATGGGTCCCTTCAATTGGAGCCCAAATCCCAAGATTACCCTCCACGTTGGAATTTTGGGCCAACTTGGAATTCTATAATCCTAACTTAGGTTTTGCCCCAGACTTTCAAATGCCACCTGAGACCATGCGAAATATCATCAATCAATTAATTGAAGAGGCTCTAATCCATGAAATACGTTCTACCCAATCTTGATTGAATGCAGTACCTTTTATATTGTGAGAAGTGCTGCAAACCTCTCAAATGCCAGGGATTGGCTCTGAACAATATCTTCAACAACTTGTACATCCTACATTATACCTCTTGCTACCTGTAGTTGGAATGCATCATCAAGGGATGCTCAATCTACTAGAAGGACTCCAAACCTTGAATAATTATATTTCCAAGCTTTTCAAGTTGGCCTCAAAAGTTTAGCCAAGATAATCGTAATGCTATTATTAATAATCAAACTTCCCTCAACGAAGTACAACAGCAGCTCATTCAGTTCAATCATGGGATATCAAATTTATTGATGTACAGTTTCCAAAAAGGTTTCAAGAGATCCAGAAGGAATGGAGAGAGGGTGTTTCCCAACTCTCTGAGCGTAGTCAATTAACTGAGGAAGAAATAGAACCCATTTTTTTCAATTTGGAACAATTGTACTCAGGAATTCAGTTCTGGGTCAATGAATTAGAAAAAAACTTCAGGAAATATGGGTCCTCTTGGGGTAGAAGGACCTCGTGGGCCACCTGGAGGTGTAGGGCCTCGTGGACCTCCTGGAGCTGATGGGCCCCATGGACCCCTGGGTGCAGATGGACCTTGTGAACCTCCAGGCGCTGATGGTCATTCAGGATCTTATCAGCAAATTAACTCTCTTATGAACATGATGACCCACTTACGTGAACAATTCTCTAAGAAAGGCCAAAGAATGCAACCTAACCCTGGATGGGGTACCCATTGACCCCCTTTTGACTATGCAGTCCTTGTCCAATGAATTGATCAATTTGGGAAAGTGGGCCAAGGACACTGATATCTTATTACATGCTTGTGAATCAAAAGGGGAATTGCTTCAAGCGAAAATTGAGACTCTGGAACTCAAGTACAATGAACAACAGGAACAGATTTTTGAGCTATCTCGCCGACTAGATGAAAAAGTAGGGCATGCAGACCTAAATTGATGGATTAATGAAATTTGGACGGAAGCTGTTAGTCCTTACCCACAATTTTCTTCTCAAGCTTCAGATTCTGCCTCTTATGTGTCTACTCAATATGAACAACCTGGTGTGCATGTTTTGACCATCAATGCTCCCATTAGTTTCAAGCCAGTATTCAAGGACAAATACTCTCCAGGGAAAGGCAGCATTATCGCCTTTCTATATCTGTATGAAAAGGCATTAAGTGAGGCCACGGATCACCAAAAGATGAATTACTTGCCTAATTGCCTTACTTGATTAGCTCAAGATATTATGGTTCCCCACTTAATGAATTACTCTACTTGGGCTCAAGTCAAAGAAGCATTGATCAAGGAATTTGGAAGTGAGCAGACCCTATCTTCGCAAAAACAGGCCTTTATGGGTATACACCCTACCAAAATGAATCTATTAAGGACTTTGCTCATCAGTTCTATTGGGAAGCTCAAACTCTTGTAGCCTGTGGTCAGTTAAACTTGAATAATACAATAACCGCAGTTCTGTCAGCCTTTAAAACTAGGACGCTAATGCAAGTTTTTCTGATCAGTGTCAAAAAGAATTTCCGAAGTATTTTGGATATTAAGGAGGCCTTATTGGGATTGCCTCCTCAATTATCTTAAAAACCCCAAGTTTATGAGTCTCCTAGACCTAGTCGCCCAAAGTCTTTGCCATGCCTGAGAACACTAGAGCAATCCAGTGAAATTACTGTCATCGCTACTTTCATATTGAAAAAGTTGTTTTAAAAAGGAAGCAGATGAAAAAAAGAAAAGAGATAAGACCAATAAGATTCTTCACCTTGATAATGATGTGAGTGCGCAGCAAGAGCAGCAAAGTTCAATCAAGTGTAATAAAGATGACCATTCTTCTTATTCCTTGCCCTCCTTATTGGCATTATCCTCTCAGTTTGGAAGCACCATTACCCAAATTAATTTCCAAGTAAATCAAATCAATGCCAAGGCTATCATAGATACTGGATCCCTGGTGTGTGTTGTCTCCTCTAAATTGGTCAAACGGACCAAATTAACCCCAATATTTCTCATTTATAAAGAATATGGCACCGCCAGCCCTCAAAGTACTCGGTCTATTGGAGCTTTTTCATCCCTTCCTCTGAAAATTGGGAAATTAACCTTTACCATTCTAGCGATTGTGCTTGATAATTGAGTTATGACCTACTCTTGGGAACTCAATTTTTACAATCATTTGATGGAATTATCAACTACCCTGACTCGACATCATTTATGTCTGCCAGAAGGAACTAAAAGGTCTTATTCACTTCAGTATCAGGTTGAAGATCCTCATGTAAAATTACCATCTACCATGGCTGATATTGAAGAGGGAATGCCTATTTTTTCTCCATAAAGATTTAGTTATTCCACCAAAATCACAAGTGATCATTAATACTTCTTTACACTTTTCGATTCCCAAGGGTCATTTGCTACAAGTCCAGGGCACTGTCATTATTCTGCCAAAGAACTCTTACCTTGTCCTGGAATATTGGATTATGCTTATTCAGGCTCTTTATCTGTCTTACTAGCGAACCTTACTGATGTGCCAAAACTGGTAGATCAAGAGTGTCCAATTGCTTATGTCAAGCTGTTACCCTTATCTCATATCTATGATGTTAAACCCTTTGGGAGTTTACAAGACTTTGGACTGGAGAGTGATAAGGAAATCCTTACTGTGGAACCTGCTATCTGGAAACATCTCTCTAAGGAACAGGAGAAACAAGTGCTTCAATTATTGGACATATATTCCGACATTTTTGCTAGACATACTTAATATTTTGGAAAGATGAAAGGTGTAGTGCATACTGTTGAAACTGGTGATTACCTTCCTATTCGTGCGAAGCCCTATCATAAATCCAAAGTAGAAGAAGCCCAGGTTACTAAGGAGTTGAATCAATTGCTGGAGGCTGGATTATTGAAACCTCCAATAGTCCCTTGGCATCCCCATTGTTGTTGGTTAAGAAGAAAGATGGTTCTCATTGATTCATGATGGATTATCATTGATTGAATGCTATTACCTATGGGACTGTTATCCCTTACCTAGGATTGATGATTCTCTTAGAATGTTAACTAAATCCACCTATTTTAGGCCATGGACTTAGCCAGTGGATATTGGCAAATCGAACTGTCTCCAGAAGATTGTGCCAAATGTGCCTAATATCGAGTGAAGGGTTGTTTAAACCAACTCACATGCCTCAAGGCCAAAGCAATGCCCCTGCAACTTTCCAAAGGGCCATGGGCAGTATTCTCTGGGATTTAAAGCTTACTTGCGTTCTGGTATATCTTGATGACATTACCGTGTTTTCCAAAACCTTTACTGAGCATTTAAACCATTTAAAAGAAGTATTCAGCCGAATTTGGGGCTCTTCCTTAAAACTAAAGCCCTCCAAGTGCTCATTCTTTCAAAATGAATTGGACTTCTTAGGACATCAGGTTTCAGCTAAAGGGATTTGACCCCTCTCGGACAAAATTTAAGACATCCAACAGATGCTCCTCCCTCTTCTTTACGGGATATTCAAGTCTTTCTTAGTATGGTTGGGTATTATCAGCAATTTATTCCCAACTTTGCTGATATGGCTGAACCCTTATTTTATCTATTGCAAAAAGGAGTGTCTTTCGAGTGGGGATCAGCTCAAGAACAGTCTTTCAATTTTCTGCGTACTGCCTTGATGAAGGCACCTGTTCTAATTCACCCCCAGTTTGATAAGCCTTTCTTTCTATATATGGATGCAAGCAATGTCGCCATTGGGGCTATTTTATCTCAGTGTGATGAAGAAAATAAGGATCATCTTGTTGCTTATAATAGAAAATTTTTGTCAAAGGCTGAACGAAATTATAGTGTTACTGAGCGGGAATGTTTAGTGGTAATTTTGGCCATCATGCATTTTTGGCCCTTTTTATATGGTACCCATTTCAACGTTATTACTGACCATTCCTCCTTATGATGGCTGCAGAATATGAAGAATCCTGATGGGAGGCTGGCCCGTTGGGCTTTACAATTGCAAAATTACAATTTTTCCATTGTTCATCGCTCAGGAGCTCAGCATCAAAATGCGGATGGGTTATCCTGACTACCTATTCTGACCTTATAACCAGAAAAAGAAGAACGCTTGTATAATCTTATTGGATGACTGGAATTATGGGATCGAGAGACTGAAGAGGATTGAGCCTATTTAGCATCAATTACCAAGGATATTATGATTCAAGATGGAGCTTTGTATAAGAAAGTCAAGTCTAAGCGGTTGCCCTTCCTACATCCCAACTCCAGGTTTCACGCTGTAATGGAAGGTCATGAACAAGTCGGTCATAGAGGCTTAAAGAAAATTCAATAATGGTTGAAGACTTGATACTATTGGAACAACATGACCAAGTTCATTTGGGAGACTCTTGACTCATGTCTTAATAGCAAACGTCATGGAACTACCAACCATACTTATCAACATCAAGTCATTTCCCCAACTAAGGCATTCGAAGTAGTCAGCATTGATGTTGTAGGGCCTTTTCCTTGAGGAGTGCATGGTCATCAGTATATCATTATGGCCGTTGGCCACTTGACCAAATGGGTTGAGGCCCTTTCAATTGCTACCCTTTGGCTAAGACTACAGCCTTATTCCTATATCAACATATTATTTCCCAACATGGATGTCCAAAGGTCCTTATGTCAGATAATGGGACTAATTTCACATCGCAGCTTATACATGAGTTATCAAAATTACTTAACACTACTCAGCGATTTGTTGTCCCATATAATCCATCCACAAATGGGGCCATTGAACAGAGTTAATGGAACCTTGGTCTCAATTTTAAGGAAAGTGGCCTTGACTGATCCAACTCGGTAGTATTTTATTTACCTAGTGCCTTGTTTGCTTATCAGATAAGCTATCCCCGCATTATCAAGATGTCCCTGGTTAAGTGTATATATGGGCGGGATCCTTCAGTCCCTGAAAGCATCCCCAGAAAATTTTGATTTAGTTATGAGAAATTTGGCTGATGAGATTATCCGCCTCCAGGCTCAAGCAATGAATTCAATTGAAACCACCACTCAAAGAGAGACTCTACAAAGCAATCAACATAAACCAGCCTTACCTGAATATCAGATTGGAGATTATGTTATGTGTTATCATTCTCGGCCAGGTGGATGGACTGAAAAGCTGGGAACTAATTGGTCTGGTCCTTATAGAGTTATATTTTGAAAAGGATTAAAATATTTGATTGTTCATACTGATACTGTTATTGTGGTAAATCATATTCATCCTAGGTTTTTAAGAAGTCATCCTCCACCATGATCAAATCTTGAGGGGGAAGTGTCAGGATTTTACAAAATTTGCATATCTCCAAAAAATTCCCTTCCTCAATTCCCCTGACATCATCAGAAGGAGCGAGCAATCTATCACAATCTATCAAAGTTAATGATCAATCGGATCCTGATCAACTGATTGAAGATTTGATTGTGCATAGATTAATTCACTCTGATAGATTACAAACCATAAAAAAGCCTATACATATCCTCTTTTCGAAAATAAAAAAGTAGGTCAATTTTAATCTGTACTTACCTAATTATTTTATCGCCTTTTTTGGAGAATCTGCCCAGTTTAACCTCGAGATACAACCTGCCCCATTAGAAGTGCAATTCAAAACTTCCAGAATGAGCCTGACATGTGTGCAATCCAAATCTGACAGAACTGGGCGAAACAGGCTCTTGCATCCACTACAACATAAAATGGGACCATGGATATTAATATCAGTTGAATTCATAGTCAGTTTACTTACTTTAAAGGGGTTTGACGCAATAATGTTAGCTGTGGACAGATTACCCAAATACAGTCTGTTCATTCCATGCTTAGCTAAAACCACGGTGGAAAAATGGCTCACTTCTTTGTGACCCATGTCTTCGCCATGTTTTGGGTACCACAGGAGAAGATTATCGATAGGGGACCACAGTTCACGTCGAGATTCTGGGAGGCCCTGTGCAAAATACTTCACATCAAACCATGTCAATCATCAGCTTATCACCTTCAGTCCGATGTAAAGGCTGAGCAAACTAACTAGTCCCTAGAGCATTATCTCAAGTGCTACGCCTCCGCTGCTCAAGATACTTGGGATGAAGATCTGGCCTTAGCCCAGTTCTTGTATATAATAATTCCCTGCACGCCTCTATTGGAATGTCGCAGCTGTATTCCAACATGCGCTATAGCCAAGAAATTTCAAATTGGCCTCAAATTCAAACAAATACTCCCACGACAGATAGCTTTACAACACACATTTAAAAAATACTCTATTAGGTGAAGAAACAATTATCAAAAGCCTCCCAGGAAGCCAAGCGTTTTGCCAACCAAAAAACGAAGAGCAGCGCCCAAATACCAGTTGGACAACCTGGTGATGGTGGACACAAAAATTCTTAACCTCAGGGCACTCTGCCGCAAACTGGCCTGAAAAAGGGCAGGACATCCCCTATTATTAAATTCTTGAATAATGGGTCCATTTATGTGTATTTGCCCCCGCACTGGAAGATCCATGAGTCCTTCCACACATCAGCACTGTCATCATTTAAAGAACCAACCTGCGGAGATTTATCCCTTGTTGTAGAAGAAATGTTGAAATTTGAGGTGGAGGAAATCTTGGTTTTGAGGAAATTTAAATGCGGGATTATATACTTGTTAGCATGGAAAGGTACCCCACCTATGACAAAAGTTGGATTCCAGCCCACAATTGTACCAATTGGTGGGATCTAATCAATAAGTTCCATGCATGAAATTCTACTGCTCCAACGCCTGCTGCTATGAAACCCCAGACCCTTGCATTCATTAAGCTGCTTTTACCTCAAAAAACAATTCTCTGGTATAGGCTCTGTAGGGAGAAGTGACCCTGTCCTTTATGGAAAGGTAATGTAAGGATTACGCATGCCCTAAAAATTGAATTGGTTGTGTTAACTTTTGGCGGATTTGGTTGATTCCGCTGAACTGGTTGCACAGGGTAAACCCCACTGATCATTGGACGATCAATATGAGGATCACTAGCCCTTAATATTTATTAATGGTAAAATGTTTTAATAAGGAGCTATTACCTCAACAAATCCAATTTATTTATTAATAAACTTAATGGCTACTTCAGTTACTCTTCACTACTCTTCTCTTTCTTCATAAAACCCCCTCCTTCTCAATCTCACGCTCAACTCTTAATCCTCAGTATTCCTTAGTGGATTCAACATGATCTACTTAGTAAATCTCTATTTGCTATGATATAGGGGTTTCATTCAAACATTGAGGCTTTGGTGGATTTCCTAAATTTGCCAAACCATTATTTCTTTAATTGAATTCGCTAGACTCCCAAATACAAACTGCTGAAACTATAGCTTATCATCCAGTCATATTGAAATTTTGACATTACCCCCTCTGACTGGATGATAAGCTCATATTGCTTGTATGCTTGGAGAAACTTCGCGTGAACTCAGTTATGAATCTGATCATCTGCGGATTCCTTAATGTTGTAGGTGTCAACCCCAGTCTTCTCAATCATCTCAAACTGTTCAACTCATATACTAGCAAGCTTGTTCCTTCCTCTAAACCCATGTTGATCATTGAAAAGAACAAGATCTCCTACCCCAAACTGTGGGAGGCTGCTGCTTCTACCTTGGTCAGCCGCCTGATCACAAATCTTATTACCCAAACTAGTGGAATATGATTCAGTTTAGATTTTAAATTAACATTTCAGTTAAGGTAGTCAAATAGTACTGAGGCTCTACTCCATGGTAGCTTTCACACAGGAATAAAGAAATGCCAGCAAGACTGGATGTCTTCCATAAAGTAATCGGAAGGGACTTTTCCCTGTTGCTGAATGATAGCTAATATTGTACATGAATATGGTGGTAGATAATAAGGTACTCCATTTGGAGGGCCAATCCTTTACAATCTTTCAGAGAATGTTCAACAAGGTGCCGTTGACCCTTTCCACTATTCCATTAGATTCAGGGTGGTAGTGTGTAGTCAAGTCCCCGCAGATTGTCATTAGTTCGTTCAATTTGGGCAGGTATACAACATGAAATTAGTTCCATTGTCCGTTAGGATAAATTGCAGACAGCCATGTCGCTGTATGAAACACTATAAGATGAACCTGGCAATGGTGACAGCGCCTAAATCATAGACTGCTCTTGCTTCCACTCATCTTGATAAATAATCAATGGCTACTATTATATACTTTGAGCGGTTTGCGCCATTTGGTAGAGGCCCCACTACATCCAGAGAAACAGTATGCCATGCAAACCGTGGCTTGATCAGTTGGTAGGTGTTCTTCTCGTGAAGTGATTTCTCCACTTGGCACTGGTGACAACAAACAACTGTCTCAAGCACATCATAGTGCATACTCTCCCAATAGTAACAGGGTTGTAAGAACTCCGGCGTTTTCCGCAACCCTTCATGACCTACCACCCTATGTGCATCTAAGATAATTGCTGGCCTGGCAGAGATTTTGGGAAACTCAGCGTCAATTCCTCAATCCGCTTATATAATTCCCCATTGCATAAAAGGGTATCCTGTATAAGCCCATCTAACACTTTGATCACTTGAGGTGGCTCATTATAATATCTTCCCACCACCATCTTCTCTTACATGATGTCCGCCAAATCCACCATAATAGCAACAGTTGGTAATCGTGAGAGGCAGTCTGCATTCTAATGTTTTCTGACTGGTGTACACTTTTAAGCTATACGTTTAAAGCTTCAGGGCCCATTGCGTGAGCCGCCCTTCAGGTTTCCACAGATTCTGCAGCCACTGCAAGGATGCATGGTCCGTGATCACTTGAATTTAACCCTGTGGAGGTAAACCCAGTATTGTTTATATATATATCACCGCTAAACACTCTTTCTTGGTCATGGTGTAATTATGTTCAAGACCTGATAAACTTTGGCTACAATATGCAACGGGATGCTCCACACCGCCATCATCCTTTTGGGATAGCACGGCCCCTATGGCGGAAAGGCAAGCGTCTGTTTGTAGAATAAATTCCTTCTCAAAATTTTGGGTATTGTAAATTAGTTGCGCTAGCCAATGCGGTTCATAAGACATTGAAAGCAGTTTACAACGGCCAGTCCACCCAAAGTAGCATTTTTTAGTAACTCAAAGAGTGGAGCCCTGATACAGCTGAAGTTGGAAATGAACCATTGGTAGTAACTGACCATCCCCAAAAACACCTGGATATCCTATTTATACCAGGCCAAGTCATCTTGCATATAGCTTCCACATTTTCCAGCTGAGGACTGAGCCCTTTGGAGTCACTGACAAACTTATGGTATTCCAACTGCTCCTTAAAAAAGTGGCACTTTTGGGGATTAGTTTGATGTTAGCTTCAGCAAGTCAGCTGAACACTTGTTCCAAGTGAGCGAGATGATCTGTGAATGTCCATAAGAACACATTAATATTGTCAAGGTAGACTAGAACGTAAGACAGCTTCAGGTCACCCAAAGTAGTGTCCATAGCCCGCTGATACGTAGTTGGGGCGTTGCACAAACCCTGTGGAATACATGTAGGCTGTAAAAACTATTTTGAGGTGATTATAGCGCATTTCTCTTATTCTGTTACTGGCAACTCGATTTGCCAGTACCCCAATATCAAGTCCATAGTGAAGAAATATTTGGCACCGTCTAGCTGATCTAAAGCATCATCAATTTGTGGAAGAGGGTAACAGTCTTTTTTGTAGTGCTGTTAAGCTTCAGGTAATTGATTACTACTTGATTGGTGATAACCTTCTTTTTTGAAGATTAGCACCAAGGATGCCCAGGGACTCTTTGACGGTTCTAAATTCCCTGTTCCACCAATTTATCTATCTCCGTGTATACAACTTTTTCTGCTGCCTTTGAGCGATGTGTAGGCTGTGACCTGATAAAAGGTGATCTTCCATGTCCAACCAATGCACAATCCTGTATGCGCATCCCAAGTCATGATTGTCATATGCAAAAATACTTTGGTATTTCTCAAACAAAAAATCACCCTGTACTTCTGGTCCTTTAATAGACCATTCAGCGCCTCACGCGGAACCACAGTCATTACACCAGATGAGGTTTTTAATGGTAGGCTGAGATCTTCCCAGGAACCAAAGTCATATATCTGGTGAACCTCATCAATAGGAATCAGATGCAGATAAGCCACCACTTGGTGCCTTCAAACCTTCATAGACTCCTTCTGCAGGTTCGCTAGCAACACCTTCACTTCCCCATTTCCTAATATAAGTAGCCCCAGAGCCACATGTGGTTCAAGCTGCAACTGCTGGTAAGGCTCAACAATTTACACATATAGACCTTCTGGAATATCTATTTTGAGCTATGTCCCTATTAAAACCTGATGCCCAGAAGGGATGCTTAAAGCACTCGCAGCTTGTAGCGTAATCCCACTGTACTCATAAATCTGGTTAGGAAGCGCTTGGGTCCTCTGCTTCATCCACCAATATCATACAGGAATCATTCCATCACTATACATGAAATTAATTTGATGGAAGTGGATTGAGTCTTCTGGGATTCCGCTGAAGGTAAAGTACATGGGAATATGTTGTGCCAAAATATTCTGTCCCCTCCGCCATATCAAACAATGCCCTGAATTGCTGCATGAATGCAGCTCCAATCAACATGTCATAGTGATTGTTAGGAAGAACTACCGCTAGAGCGGATGCACCCACAGCACCAAACCTCAGAGGCAACGCGCTGTAAGCGCCTTCTGACACAGTGCTCTGTGTCCCCACAGTCCCATACACTACTCAGTGTTCCACATCAGGTTTCATCGGAAGCCTATCCATGTGCTTGGTGGATATAATATTGATGGGAGCGCCAATATCTATTATCGCCCAGATTTTGGTATTTTGCACGAAAATATCACAAGATGTACACTCTAAATAAGAGGAATCGTTGGTGTTTATTACATGAACAACCAAGGACTTTCAGTATTTAGAAGAATAATAATACCAGCGCTGACCTGAGGATACTTCTGGGCAATTTATTCTACTAGGACGCCACAGTCAACCCTTCAGTGTTTCAACATTTGATGAAAGCTCGATGTCAACTGTACCATTCTGCTCAAAGATTTGCCAGGAGTATGGCTTTTGCACATATTAACAGACCTCTGAGTCTAAGTTATTGGGATCTCTCCCTTGGTCTGAGGCCAATATATCATAGGTGATGTGTTGATACAGTAAATCGTCAGGAAGTGTACCTAGGCTGACATAAAGAAACTCATGAGATTCATCAGGGACAATTAAGTTGTAATTGGTGGAAGTATTTTGTCCCATCTCTACTCCACTCACCCTTTTCCCTATTAGATTGTGGCAGCCAGTACTTAATGAGCATGCATCCTGCCCAGACAGCTAGCTCCATAATGTCCTCTTTTGCCACATGAGAAGCAAGCATTTGTAAACAGACCTTGTCTCTGTACCATCCCCAAAAGGTCGGGGTCACATAATAAATTATGAGTTGTTATTGAGCTGAGGAAAAGCTGGATGGTAATAATGGGGACAGGAAGGAACTGCCAACGTGTTAATTGGACGAGGAATAACCAACGAATTACGCCCATATCACTAGGGGTCCCTCCCCTGATGAAAAGTTGGTAGTAGATGCAGGAGCATTCCACTCCACATTGGGAGCACTAATGGTGACGGATAGACAACATAAATGATTGAAAACTTCAGTAGCTCCACATCCTCTTGAACAATGTAAGACATAGCATTATAAAATTCTCAATATGGCTTGACAGCCGCCTTCATTGCTATGCACATCTCCTCATCAGATAAGATATTTGCTCCCACCAACACATGAACCTCATTCATGAATTGCTCCGCAAACTTTACCAAGGACTCATTCTTTTGAAAAGATATCATTAAAAACTCTGCCTTGTTCTGAGCTATTTGCGCCTTGCCTTAAACAGATGTATCATGGTCTCCTTCACATCTTAGTAAGCTACAATACTATCCTAAAGGTAATATGTGACCTGATAAGCGCTTGCAACGTCCAAAGTGGATAACAACAGTTAATCTTTCCGCCAATTAAAACCCCCTCCATGGAGAATTTAAACTGCTCGAAAAAACATTGTATATTTCCATCATTAATAAATGGGGGCAGCTTGTCGCTGCAGACCTCACCTTCCCTAACAAACTCATTTAATTTACACTCTGAACAGTATAGCCGCTCAATAGTGTCACCCACAAGGTCAGCAAGTTGGCTGGTTTGGCCACCCACCAGGCGCAGTTGGTGAAAGGCCTGGGTGAGATTCTCAGTTGATCTTTTTTTCTTGGAACAGCATTTTTTTTGAGCCTGAAGAGTGTATTTAAGGCAATCTTCAGTTCCACATTTATGACAACTCAATAAACTGGGGTAATACCTCATCAAGGGGAGCCAGTTGCACCATTGAATGGCAATTATGAAGCTTTTTAATAATTTTTCAAGGGGTCCTCCTGTAGTGAGCACCACTGTTAACTTTTGGCGGATTTGGCTGATTCCGCCAAACTGGTTGCATAGGGTAAAGCCCACTGAGCAACGGATGAGTGATATGAGGATCGCTGGCCCTCAATATTTAATAAAAACAACGTGTTTTAATAAGGAGCTATTGCTCCAACAATACCATTTTATTTAATAATATACTTAACGGCTACTTCCATTACTCTTCACTACTCCTCACTTTCTTAGTAAAGAATTTCCTCCTTCTCACTCTCACGCTCAACTCTTAATCCTTGGTATTCCTCAGGAGATTCAACACACTCCGCTCAGTAATTCTCTATTCACTACAATCAAGGGGTTTCATTTGAATATTGAGGCCTTTGTGGAATTTCTTTGGATATCTGAACCACTATTTTTTGATCAAATTCACTTGACTCCCAAATATAATCCACTGCAACTATAGCTTATTGTCCATTCATAATGATACCTTGACAGGTTAATTCACCCCTTTTGATCAAAGAAGGGAAACACTATGAGCCCTATTGCTAGAAAAATTGTGTTGATTTAGGGCACACCCTTAACAAGCAGTGGGTTTATGCTGAGGCCACTTGACTCGATTTTATGACAAGTTGAAGAATGGAGTGGGAAGATTTTGCTGGGAATTTTGATTAAACTCAAAGTTTATGTCATAAAGTTGCAACAATATGCGACAAAATCTGAGCATGATTGGGTGTATTGAGATTGAAGTACCAACAGTAATGTAAACCCCAAAATTAATCTGGCAATGATCACTCCAAAGGTAAAAATTGTTAGGAAAATTATGAGATACACTGGCGTGCTGGAACCCCAATGGAAGCAAAAAAAAATGGCGACAGGGCTGCAGCTTGAGGCACCCACAATGTGCAAGCTGAACCATGACGCAAAAGTCCCGGCAGGTTAGAAAGTTTCACATGCTCAGTTGTAAAAAATGTTCTTAAGTATCTTCCCCGCGCTTACCTTCAATTATAAAAACCCAATGCTCTGTTGATGGTAGAGTGCTGATTTTATTTCATAACATCCTTAATAAACCTTTAGTTTTGACAAAATTCTTTGAACAATTTATAAGTTTCAACTAGTCTGGCAACCCCCAGGGAACCACCACAACTGATGGAAGGTCACACTCATTTGTATTAGTAATGATGGTGGCCGTCACATTGGTTATCTCAGCTATTGCCTCTCTCTGTGCGGAAACCCTCAGGAGACATACCCTACGAGTTTTTCATGATGCCTCAATCCAGAAAAATGACTATTGAGACTTTCAAAGCGAATGTAATGACCAAACGCTTAACTTAATCCGTCAGAACTATGAAGAAAATGGAAATGATGGTTCAACGGTTGCATCTCAAGGAGACTCTGCTGAGATTAAACCTGACAAAATGAATACCATGCCTCAGTTCAAGTACATGCTCAAAAGTATCAGGAGTATGGCCTTAAAGTAACCCAAGGATGGCTGATTAACTCATCACTTAATCCAATTCACCCAAATCATAGAGGAAACTGGGACAAAGATTTAGTGGATGCTACCCAAAGCAAAATGGCTGACATTGAACCCAATGAGACCCTAGTCACCGCACGTTATCAGGTATATAGTCAGCTGAGTCAGGAATCCCACCTGGATGAAAAACACCAATGGATGGAACAATCAGCTTGCACTGACCCTAGCACTTTGACCCCATATTTAAAGCATGGTCAAGGTTACTGCCAGCGATCAGCCTATTGATCAGAGCAGGAATGATGCTCATAGAACATTACTTTCCACATTTTTCCGCATAGTTCTTATTTTTATATCATGAAAATGGTGATGCCTTGCAGACTATGGATTCTTGTATGGGTATTGGAGTACCCCCAATGTAATCCAGTCTATCTTTGGCACGTCAATTATCTGACACTCCCTGGCACATAATAAACCCAGAATCCTGTTAATAATATGGTGTTTGGGCATTTAAGGTTTTTGTTTTCCAGTATTAAAATAAAATTATTTATTGAAAAAACGTATCTTTGTTTTTTTAATCATACTAAACAATAAATGAAACTCACTTAAATAAAGGTGCTTCTTTTAAGCTCCTCCATAGACGCACCCTCTCACACTTTTTGAAACCAGAGGTGCCTTGTAATTTGTGGATGCCTATATATGTTCTATCATACCCATGAAGTAAGCTAGGTCTTTCCTTGGCACGTTAGGTTCCTAACATTGTATATCTAGAAAAAATTGGAGAGATGACAATTTAACGTCATAAAAAAGAAGGCCTGGTCCTGGCCACATAATCTATATATTAGGATACCAGTGGACATCTCGCTTGAGTTAGTGCTGAAAACTCATAGAACGTTTAAAAAAGAAAGACAGAGCTGGTTGCTAAGCTTCCATAAGGCGTTCCTAACCTTCTTTTTCTTCTAATGTTTCATCTGAGTTATGAGAATAATAATCCCAATTAGTTGCGCTGAGTGAATGTAGACATAAGAAGTTGGTGTAGCAAAGGGTTTAACAAGGGGCTATTTAGAAACATGCTGATAGAAGATCAAGAAGAAATAGAATCTATAGCTTGTCTAATTCCAAAAAAATTATAGGGTTGGTTTCATAAACTTGAAGCAGAGTCAAGAAAGGTCTTTAACCACCATGTATAAGAATGAATTTCAGGGACTCCCATTTGGTTGTGACATAGAATATGTGAAAATGGAAACCAAGGAAAATAAACAGAAGCACCATGATGAGAAGAATAGAGACCATGACAAATGGTCACCTCACCCAATTCCACCCATAGAGAGTCCTACTCAGGTTTTCAAGAGAGTTAAATAGTGTTTGGTCATCTGATGGGAGGAAATTGTAGATAACTCCCCTGTTCCCAACAAGATGATGAAAAATTCAAAATAGGCAAAGAGTGAACCTACTAATAAGCCAAATGGAAACAAGACACCGTGAATGGTGTCAACAACAGGGTAACCCATCAAAGTACAAAGATAGCCATTAAAAAGTGCCAATAGCATAGTATTGTGATGACAAGGTGGACTCCCAGAGGAAGTTCACGACCACTTGTAATTTGGGTCTTTCCCCTTTAGAGCTTTAATTATAAGTGTCCAGACTCTATCAATAATGGAATCATTTCAGCTTATGATTTTAAAAAGTATAAACAGGCCCATGTTTTGGGATACCTCTTTGAGGTGGTCTGCCAACTGACCAAACCAAGGGTTCATCAAATTAAAAATATAATAGTTTTATTAAAACAGGAGATACCAACAGAGATGTTATTTGGTGTAACTGACTCTATGGGAAATCGGGGGGATATGTCATGGAGCGTTCTAATATTTAATTAAGACTGGCATGAAACTCTGGATGAGTGACTACCCAGAACACCGGCCATAATACCTAAGGTACAGCCGTCCATATTGGCGAATAGAAAAGGTAGGAGGCGGCCACAAGGACTAACAATTTCCAAAATTTGTAATCATTGCCATCAAACGTCTAACTGAACTCTCCAACTCAGCAATAGAATTTGGGTTGTTTTTAAAAAAATTTTATTTAAATCATAATGGCAGAAAAGTAAAAAAATGGAATGACAGCGGAACCTGTTGGGGTCAGCTGCCTTATAGGCTTGAAAAACAAAATTAGGGAACTAGATGATTGCATTCACCATTGATAGTAAAATCGCAATTTGATTACATCAGATCACCATCTTGAAATTCTTAAGATTCCTGATAAATCCTGTCCTGGCCAGATGACTCACGCTCAATGTCGGACATTTGCCTACCAGGCCTCAGAAGAAGAATGTTGTGGGTGAAAATTGGCCAAAGAGAGGGAATGTCAGACATTTATGAGGCTGCAATAATAAGGAAATTGAATTTATTAATAATAATGATTTAGTCAGCCAAAGGACCCTTGCTAACTCTTGGTGGAACCCCGCAAATTGGGGCAACAATTATACAAAATCTAATTGGGTAAAAAGCACAAAGTTGGGAAATCTGATTCCTTTGACTTCACGGCCTATTCCAGGGCACCCATTGAAGGGTTCACCCTGGCCTCATCTAATCCCATTCAAGCACCTATTTTGGAACCACCCCCTTTTATAGGAATGATGGAGGTCCCCCAAGGTAAAAAGATTTTCTCAGATGGGGATTGGCTGAGATACAAGTCATTACCTCATGGGTACATTTTGGCTAATAGTGATTCTCCATCCAATATTTGTTTAAAGAGATGTGATTTTGTCAAGCTTCAATAGGCTAAAATTGCATATTACCAAAATTTGGAAATTTTACAAGCCATACAAACGTTGAGCCTTGACATTTTAAATAACTTTATTGATTTATTAAATGGGACTCTCTCTTTTACCCCCACATGGCGCCCATTAAACCATCTATAAATTTAAACTTTCTATCATTTTCTTATTTTTATTATTTTCCTATCAGCAGTAATAAAAGCTCATAATTTATTTTGTTGGATTTCAAGGCTGCAAGCACCAGCAAGCCAATTTAAAAGACAAAATCTAACAAGCGGTGCTCACTACAGGGGCGCTCCTGTATACCACAAAAAACATTATAATAATAAAAGCTGTTGGGGGTGGTAACCCTTCTAGCTTTTCCGCTGATATTAACCCTAGGCTAAATCTTATGGAACAACAGCTAGTCAGTGCTTTGTCTCGCCTTAAACGGCTCAAGCAGCACTCATATCAACGCTCAGTTATGCAAAAAAAATCCTCTTTGAGACAAATTCACACCTGGTGAGGGCACTATGCTTCCTTCCTCTATGTTTATATATCTGAGATGGAAGGAGCAACTGATAACAAAAAATTCATTATATTCTTCCCTGCTTAAACCGTTTAGCTCAGGAAATCATGGTCCCCACCATGGTCAACCTCAGCACTTGGGTGAAGGTTAAGCAAGCGCCTATTGATGAGTTTGGCTCCAAACAGGTTTGCAACGGCAGAAACAGGTCTTTATGTGCCTTAGTTTGCAAGAGGGAGAATCAATTACCTCTTATGTTGAGCGCTTCTATACAAAAGCTCAATCTCTGCTGCTTGCCAAAATGCTCTCTCTCAATAAGGCACTTTTAGCTAGCGTGGCTGGGTTAGCATCTCATCATTTCTTGGTGATGCATCTCTCTTCTGTAAAGCGCACTTTTACAACTGAACAAGATATTAAGGAGGCTTTATTAGCAGTTGTTGATATCTATGAGCTTGACCCTATTCAAGGATGTTTGAATCAAGCAGATACGCCAACTAAGTTAGTTTCTACTACTGCTGCTACCCTTTGGTGACCTGCTCTTATGAAGTTGCCAGCTCAAACGGTTACTCCTTCTTATAACAATAAGCAGATGTTAATGACTGTGACAGGGCAGTGCTTTCCTTCGTCTTCAGTTCAAAATACTCAGTTGGTGAAAGCAGTCAACCCTTCACCTTGTCTATCTTCTTCAAATCGGTCTTTCCAAGTGGTTTCAAAGCCTGCTCTTCAGCCTAAACCCCTTTCTTGGGTCCCAATCACTCTGACTAACAATGGGGTAACTGACCAGGTCACAACGGCTAAACCGCCTGTTTCACAAAAGCACCCAGCCACTGAACGACCCAAAGCTGTTGAAGATAAAGTATCTACCTCTCCAGTGCTATCCCCCTCAAATTCTCATTCAGATAACTCTATTCTGAAATCTATCTCCTAGAGGCAGCACCAAACCCCTGCTTTGAAGGTCAAAACTCAAGCGGTGGCAGTTCCAACGCCTCCCCCAAAAGTCAACAAAGTGGAGGAGCAACCTTGGGACCTATCACCCCATAAGGGAAGTCCTAAACCTACCCCACCTCCTATGGGCTCCCTAACCTGCATTGATAATCTCTCTGAAAATGAATCTGAGGGGGTAATGAAGATGTTGGCCATTACGTTTTAGGAGCCTCAGGTGAAGTGGAGGTACCTGATTGATTGAACCCATAGAGAGTAAATTGGGCTAAGATCCCTCGTCACAATTATCTTCAGCAAGTGATAAGGGGTCTTGAGATTATTGACACTGCCAGTGATGCCGACCAGACTATTGCCACATTTCTCTAACCCACCCAGTGTATTCATACTCTGCAGACTATCCAGGAGAAATAACCTGAAACTTCAAAACGCCTTGCCTCCACTCTTCATCTAAAAGAGGTCCTCGCTCTTCCCCCTTCCTTGGGTGGTACTTTAACTAAAGTGGAGGTCGTCATTAATGGTGTGCGGGTTAAAGCTATCCTTGACACTGGATCCCTAGTGAACTTTGTGTCAACTAGGCTTATAAAGAAAATTAAGCTGGCCCCTCACCTTGACTACATTCAAGAGTTTGGAACGGCATGCCCAAACAACACCTGCGCCATTGGACCCTACTCTTCTCTACCCATACGGTTTGTAAAGCTTCTTTTGTCAGCTCCAGCATTGGCTTTGACCAATAACACTTTATGATTTACTAATTGGAACCCAATTTATGCTTGGATATGAAGGTGTTATTGATTTGAAGCAGGGCTATCTCTCCTTACTCAACTATGAGGTTTCTCTGATTCTGTCTAATGAAGAGCTCAATAAAAAAGATTATGTTTGAACAGGTGAGTATCCCTCTTCCGCTTTATCCCTGCTTTAGCCCACGGCAGGGCGGCATACAAAACTGTTGCCTCACTCAGTGGATGCCCTTGATGACATCCCATTATATGCTTTTGAAGAGGTGGTCATTAAGGCTAAGGAACAAAAGGTAGTTGACACAAAGATTACAATGCAACTCCCACACAACTGCCTACTGCACCTCATTAGTATAGATGGAGTTATTCCTTTTGAGCCCAGAGTTTTTTCAGGCGTGTTAGACCCCGCCTATCATCAGCCTATAAATCTTTTTCTTGGAAATCTTACCAAGAAGGATATGGTGGTAAAAAAGCATCAGGAAATTGGAAGAGGCCTGCTGCTACCCGTTGAGGACATCAAGCAAGTCCACTGTATGGGTCTATGGCAGATTTGGGTTTACATGCTGATCAGTCCATTAGTACCCTACCTTCTGTTCAAATCTCCAATGAGCTAACCCCAGATGAGTTTGATAAAGTTCACTCTTTACTCAATGCCTACAGTGACATTTTTCAAATCTGAAAATGACTATGGGCATATGTAGGGGTGGATGCATACAATTGACATTGGTGATGCTAAACCTGTTTGCTCCAAGCTTTATCACAAAAATAAAAGTTGAGGAGCTACAGATGCGGACGGAGCTCAAACAGCTGCTGGAAGCTTTATCTGGTGCCGTCACAAAGCCCTTGGTCCTCCCCCTTTTACTAATAAAGAAGAAGGATGGAGGTCATTGGGTAGTGATGGACTACCACAAATTAAATAACCTCACCAAGAAGAATAGCTATCCTATTCCTTGTATTGATGATTCTCTGGCCCAACTCTCTGGGTCTAAATACTTCTCTTCCATGTACCTGGCTAGCGTTTATTGGCAAATGAACCTTTATCCACATAACAGGAGAAACCTTTGCTCTTATCTAAAGTGAGGGTCTCTTCAAACCTACCTGGCTACCGCAAGGGCTGTGCAACACACCTGCCTCTTTCCAGCGAGCTGTCAGGGCAAATCCTGACATGAAGGATATACCTGATAAATCAGTTCTTATTAATAGAATATAAGATATATGTAATCATCTTAAACGATCAAAGATGATGGCAAAATCACATAGCAAACGAATAACGAGCCATATGAGTCAGATGAATCAAATTGAATCAAATCGAATCAAATTGAACATTGGAACACCTGGGGCCAGGTCTTAGTAGACCAAACTAGGCAGTTGACTACTAGTCTAAGCTTTGGTTATCTAAGACAGGAAGAGCCTAAAGATTCTAAAGCAAGATAAGAATTAAGTAAGCCCTAAAGCTAGTTTAATTAGTCTAAAAGTGAATATAAATTGAATATTTCTAAAATCATTCCTTGCAGTCAATAAAGTTAAAATGCTTATAAATACTTATTTGATTTACGTGCTTTTGATCCTTAGTAAAGTACAAGGATCTTTATTATCAAGCATATATCAATTAAATCACTCTGAAAATCCAAGTATCACCTCTAACACCATTTCACAATTTTTCACTATCACTGGTATCTTGGCCCTAACAGGGTATGGTTAAGCTGAGGCTCTACCACCCATATTAGGGCCCAACAGACCTATATTCACCGCTTTAATATTTCTCATCCACATCCTTCCCTTGTTATACTGGACTCTTAGCTCAGACATGGCAAGTTCACGAGTTGCTATGCCAGACTGGGTTACAGAGATTCCAGTCCCTGACACGAGCAATGGATCATATCATGCAGGATTTAAAATTAAGCTGTGTCATTGTCTACCACGATGTTATTACAATCTTCTCTAAGACTTTCAATAAACACCTCGCACATCTAAAGGAGGTGTTTCAACGCTTACAGTTTTCTAATATCAAATCAAAGCCCTCAAAATGCACATTTTTCCAGAGGAAGCTGGATTTCCTTGGACACGCTATCTCCCAAGATGAAATTCAACCTCTTCTAGATAAAGTTGAATCTATAGCTTAGATGCCTGCGCCCAACACCCTTTGCAACATCCAGGTATTCTTGGGTATGATGGGGTAATACCATTAATTTATACCAAAATTTGTGCATCTCAGTGAGACCCTTGTACGGCTCTTAACTAAGAATACCCTTTCCATTGGGGTGCTGAACAGAAAACCTCCTTTGAGACTCTGAAGGCAATATTTCAAAAAAGACCAATACTCTGCCATCCTGACTACAGCAAGCCGTTCATGTTGTTCACGGATGCCTCTGACTATGCTGTTGGAGCTATCTTGGCTCAATTGGATGAGCATGGAGTTGACCATAACGTGTCTTAATTTAGTAAAATGCTTTCCAAAGCTGAGCATAACTACAGCATCACGGAGAAGGAGCGTTGGCTGTCCTGCTTGCTGCCAAACATTACCGCCCCTTCCTATATGGGACTCCCTTCAGAGTAATCACTAACCACGCCTCTCTGAAATGGTTACAGAATATGAAAAACCCCATGGGGCAGTTGACTCTCTGGGCTTTGAAGCTCCAGAATTATTATATGACTATTGAACATTGGGCAGGAACCCGCCACATGAATTTATATGGGTTAACACGTCTTCCTGTTCTTCATTTAGACAATAGTGAAGCTGAGTGGTTACACGATCTCCTCATGACTCCTGGAGCATGGGCTGATGAAGATGAACCAGTACAGAAGATGATCGCTCATCATCACGCAATACAAAAGTAGAAAACAGGAAATTATATAAGAAAGTAGGAGTAAAGTAGTTGCCATATCTCTGGCCATCTGAGCGCGTCCCTGTCATTTTAGAGTCTCACACTATCATGGGGCATGGCTGAGTATGCAAAACCTATGAATAGATAACAGGGAGTTACTATTGGGAGGGCATCATGGAGACCATAACCAAAGTCTTAGATGTATTCCTGACCTGTAAGAAACAAACCAGCTTCAAGACCAGATATCAGTATCAACCTACGACGCCCCACCAACCCTTCCACACCATAAGTTTGGACGTGATAGGTCCTCTCCCTCAAACTACAGGTGGAAACCGCATTATCTTGGTTGTTATTGATCATTTCACCAAGTGGATTGAATCTGTGGCTCTTTCCAATCAGACTGCTAAAGCTACGGCTATCTTCTTACACCAGTACATCTTCACCTGGCATGGGTGCCCCCACGTCCTCCTATGTGACAACGGGAAAAATTTTACTTCACAAGTGGTAAAGCTCCTCGCCACTTCTATGGGAGCTCAACAACTCTTCTCAGCCCCCTATACCATCCAAAAATGGGGTGGTAGAAAGAGTAAATGGGACCTTGGTCTCAATCTTACGCAAAATTGCCACTTCAGACCCTCTTCACTGGTATCTCTACTTTCCCAGTGCCCTCATGGCCTACTGAATTAGCTATCATCACATCCTCAATATGTCCTCTTTCCAGGTGTTATATGGGCGATAACCTGGGGTGACAGCATTATTAGACAATGATATTTTCTCTGATCAAAATGATCCTGAAAAAGTCATGGAAAAGTTGGCTCAACACATCATCTAATTGCAATCAGAGGCCATGACCAATTTAGCAAAGACTGTTACCAAAGAAGGCCAAGCCACAAATGAGCTCAGGGCTCCTCTTCCTTAATTCCAAGTATCTGACTTGGTCCTATATTCCCACAACGGAATCACTCCAAGAATTGAAAAGCTTAGCTCTATCTGGGAAGAGCCTTTTTCAATTACATAAAAGCAAGGGGATGAATATTCTATCATATCCCTCACTTCCAGACTCACCATCAACCAAGTTTATGGCCTCTTCCTTCAGCCCTATTCTCCCCCAACATACTTGAGGGGGGTAATGTCGGACATTTGCCTACCAGGCCTCAGAAGAAGAATGTTGTGGGTGAAAATTGGCCAAAGAGAGGTAATGTCAGACATTTATGAGGCTGCAATAATAAGGAAATTGAATTTATTAATAATAATGATTTAGTCAGCCAAAAGACCCTGGTTAACTCTTGGTGGAACCCCACAAATTGGGCAACACTTTTACAAAAACTAATAGGGTAAATAGCACAAAGTTAGGAAATCTGATTCCTCCGACTTCATGGCCTATTCCAGGGCACCCATTGAAGGGTTCACCCCTGGCCTCATCTAATCCCATTCAAGCACCTATTTTGGAACCACCCCCTTTTATAGGAATGATGGAGGTCCCCCAAGGTAAAAAGATTTTCTCAGATGGGGATTGGCTGAGATACAAGTCATTACCTCATGGGTACATTTTGGCTAATAGTGACTCTCCATCCAATATTTGTTTAAAGAGATGTGATTTTGTCAAGCTTCAATAGGCTAAAATTGCATATTACCAAAATTTGGAAATTTTACAAGCCATACAAACGTTGAGCCTTGACATTTTAAATAACTTTATTGATTTATTAAATGGGACTCTCTCTTTTACCCCCACATGGCGCCCATTAAACCATCTATAAATTTAAACTTTTTATCATTTTTTTATCTTTATTATTTTCCTACCAGCGGTAATAAAATCCCCTGATTTACATTGTTGAATTTCAAGGCTGCAAGCACCAGTGAGCCAATTTCAAAGCCAAAATCCAACTCTCAATTTTTGCTACCAACTTTCAACCTCCCATCATGATTTTGCTTGGTTGTTTGTCATTGCTCAACCAGCAGGTGACTGGGTGCACTCAAGGCCAGGCCATATCTTGATGGTCCCACTGTGTCAAAAAGGGGTTTTTTGTGCCCATAACTATATGGGACAGGCTCACAAATAATGGCTATAAAGGCATAGTAGACTTGAATTCCCACACCTGAAACTAACTTATTCAATTTATCTGTGGCAGATTCAAATTTAATTATACCAACAAAACTCAACCCACCAGAAATAAACTTTTGAGAGGGACAATCGCTGCCAACCCCCTGTGGCAGAGATCCTCTAAGTCTTGTGGAACATCCTTTGGCTCTCGATTGGGCCATCTTCCTGTTCCCAAATAAAAAGAAACCAAAGAGGATGGTGGTACCTCTCATCACTCAGGGCGACCTCGCTCATGTAGTAGATGAGCGATGGGTAACAGCTCATCTGCTTCAGATCCCACCCCCAATACCCACACTTACCTTGGCAGAACTGTTGTGGGGAATTAGTGAAATCTGTGTTGAGATTACCAAATTGAAATTGGTCAGATCTAATTTGGCTGGCAATCTGGCTGATGCCCAAAATTCAAAAGACTGTAAAAGCATGAAGAATGATATATTGGCTGGATTGCCCAACAGTTCCAATTCAATCTCCAGACCAGTTAAACAAATAATGGGTGCTATCAACAAGGGTTTGAAGCCCTCAAATAGTAATTTGTGTGTTGCATCCAATGTGCTGCTATTGGCTGAACAAATGGTTGAATGACCAAGCGGGGGTAGGTTGGCCGTCCTGAACCTGTTCCCAGCCAAATGGACCTATCCCTATAAGGGATGGCCTTGGGGGATTCCCGTCACTTGTCAGGCCAAATGCCATCGTGCTAATTGTCAGAAATGTAGTCAAGCCCTGGTTTGGACATTTGAGGTTGAACTGACAGAGACTCGGCCCGCCGCTGAATTTTTCAATGTTGGTTCCCAAAGAATAAACCCCCCATTCCCAAACAATGTGCCAGTTAGGCCAAATTTGTTGGGTCCTGACCCCATCCTGTCACTACCCAATCGACCACTATTTAATCAGTTGCATGGCACTGAGAAAATTGTTGGTCGATTTTATTACTTTCCTTTCCCAATAAAATTTTTGAAAAAACAAAAAAAAAATCAAATTTTCTTTATTTTCTGTTCTGACCGCATCCCAGATGACATTTCCCTGGTGGTCCATTGCCCCGCACTCAGGGTGGGCTTTACCAATTCTTTTGGTCACCATGGCTCCCTCTATTGTTGATTGGGCCCAGCGAGTCTGACTCTTTTAGTCTTACAACCCCGCTCTTATGAATTTCCAACAACAATATACAGGGATCTTATGGCCCTATGTGCAACAATGGATGGAGAGAATCCATCTCCCTATTGCCCCCAATGAGTTGCCTCTCAAGCCAAGAATCTCGTCGAGACTTTCCCAGTAATCCCACCTCATGCAGTTAGAACTACTGGGTTGGGAATGGGTTCAGTGTGGTTTGCCATTGGTACACTCCTTACCCTGTTGTTACACCACCACTTCGTGGTATCACATTTCCTGGCTCCATATCAAGTCGTACGGTTGGCAATGCCTCTGGAATTCTGGCTTGCTTTTTGGGTGTTCACACATCCTGACTGGCAGGCCAGTCTAAACTATTTCTGCCGTTTCCATGACAGGCCCCTGGCCGCTGCCACTTCCCCACATACCCTAAATACTCTGTACCAGCTCATGGGTGGTTAGCTTGGGGAAAATGATGCAAACTTCATGGGATATGCCATCATCCACATCTCATCTACCACATAGTCTAAATCGCTCAAGATGATGAAGGGGATGGCCACCAGCTTTTTCCTCTTCTTGGTCCAAACAGGGAATACCTCCCAATTAAGCAACAGGGGTTGATCACCAAGGCTTACATTACCCTTTCATTTTTAAATTGGGAAACATTCCACCAGGAACTTGAGCCAACACAACGTTCATGTGCGCCTTTGAGAGTTTAAATGTCAAAATGGAGGCAACCTTCTGGGGAGGATGAGGAGCTGTTGGGATTTTTGCCCACTTTTTAGTTTCCTAGGTTATCTTCTGGTTCGCTAAGGGATAAGACCCACTAGCGAATGAATTGGATATTGGTTGATTTCAATTTCAGATTAATAATGTCCATGGGTTTTTGGATAATTTTCCTGGCTCAAATCTGACAGGATCAATCCGTTTAATTGCTTAAGATCTCGTGGTCAGAGTTGCTGATGAAATTAAGGCATCTGATAGTTGATTATTGATCAACTGATAGGTGCACTGATTTGGATCAATTGGGTTTCTTCACCAACTGGTTGGGAATTTAATTATTAGTTGTAGGCGAGTGATGCTGCCTGCATATAGCAAAACAATCAGTTGGTTTGCGACATGCTATAATGGGTAAAGAGTCCTATTACCTAAGCAGGTCGCTAGCCAAATGTGTTTGGTCTGCTGTGATTGAGCGGAAATGTTAGGGATACGTTTTCTAGCTCTTTCCATTTCAAGGTCTCTGGGATATCCGACGTGGGAATCTTAGCCTGATGGAGAAGACCATCGCTGGGCAGTGGGGGGCAGTACCCCAGGTTTCATCCTGCAAAGTTGCCTGCACTAGGTTCCCTAACGGGCACACAAAAACTCAAAGATCATCGCTGGAAGAGACTTTGTAGGGAAATTCAATGGCAACAGCTGCCGTTCCATGGCTGAGGTGCCAACTAAAGTGTTGGGCGCTGAATTACCCTATAAATCCCCTAGTATTTTTGTTAATAAAGCAGATCAAATTGTATTTTAATAAGATAGTCTCAAGGGTAGTAAAATCTTATTCATGTCTCACCTGTCCTGGGGTTTAAACAGGTTTCTGGAATTAATTGCCAAGTTTGACCAAGATCCTTGTATGGCAGATAGCCGTGAAAGACATAGGCTTATGTCTCTAGTATATTGAAGTGAGGAAGAAATCATTGGGATGCAAAAGGTTACCTGATAGAGGTGGAAATCAATTATAAAGAAGATTGGCGGCTAAGTGTTGTTCAACATAAACACTTCTTTAACTCTTGCATCAGGCCATTACGTTATTGTAGAAATGTGCCTGATTGAGTGGAACAATTACAGAGAAGACGACTGGTTAGCTGTTGCACACATTAGCATTTCCCAATTTTCTAAAATGAGTCATTTTTGTATCATTAATACTTACATCCCCTCATATTTTAAAAATAAGAGATCAGATCAGATTAAAGATTGCGTAGTATGAATAAGTTCTATTCAGCTTAAGTTTATTATTGTTGTAGGACAATAATTATTGACTCTTTTGTGTGATAAAGAGTAAGGATTGGATATCCTTAGAAGAGAAGCAGACCTTTACAGAAAGATCTCCGCTGGCTCAGCGTGACAGGAACTAAGGCTGGGAACCTCTGAATCTGAGTGTGGATTAAGTTCAGCTTGTATAGGGAAGAAATCCCTAATTGCCAACATAATCAGTATTTTGTGGATCATTCCAAGTTTAGAGTTGGACCACCAAGCAACTGATGTACTTATTTAACTACAGATAATAGTCTTAATACTATTAACGCCCATTTATCTAATACTATCAAGCAACGTGAATCATTCACATAACCAAATCTGTGCAGTTAACTTCTGGAAACAATTATCAAAAAGCCAGATTTTAACAAGAGCATTCAGATGTGCACCTTGAAAGGTCTTTACCAATTTGCAGCAATATTCACAATAATGAGCACTAACTCAGCTGTTTTCATGTAAGGAAATTTTTTCCACTTTACCAAGTACTGCACCAAGTGATGTAATCAGTGGGGTGTAAATTAGCTTCTACCTCTACCTCCGTTGAGTCTAAAAATACCACTGGCTCAGGATCCATGGGCGCCAATCCTTTAAATGGTGACAACTGGGAAGCGTGAAAGATGGGGTGCTGTTTCCAGTGAGTAGGAAGAGCCAACAAAAAGACACCGTTACCCAAAACCCCTTGACCATGAGAAGCCCTGAGAAATTACTTGTGAACTTTTGCTAGGGCACCTTCATATATAGGTGGCGCGTATTAAGCATGATCAATAATCCCTCTGTGATCTCATAGGCGGGAAGGCGTTTCCAATCTGCAAACTACTTGTAATTGCTGATGGCTTTAGTCAGATGCTCCCAGACCAAAGATTGAGTGCTGCGGATTTAGCGCGCATGATCCACTGTGGCAGGGACTCTGGACAAAGGCATGGATCAGAGGAGATGAGGGGCTATACCCCAACGAGGCTTTGTATGAAGAAACCCCAGTAGATTCATTGGAAGCATTTTTGTATCTGAATTGTTTTAATAGAAGGTCATCTGCCATTTATTCTTAATGGTGGTGGCATAGCACTGATATAATGTTTAAGTATTTGGTTGACCTGGTCCGTTTTCCCGCCAGACTGTGGATGGTATACAGTGGAATGGCATGGCTTGTTTTTCAAGATACCCAGGAAAACCATCCAAATCCACGCCGTAAACTGTGGCCCCCAGTTGCTAACAATTCCCTATGGAAACCCAAACATTGAGAAGACATGCTTCATGAAGATCCAGACTGTTTCTTTGGAGGTAATAGCTGATGAACAGGAGATATACAAGGAAAACTTGGAAAAGCGGTCTACAACCACCATAATCACATTAAACCCTTTGGAGCTGTGAAGCTTAACATTGAAGTTGACAGATATTGAGGTCCATAGACCTTCAATCTGATGCAGAGGATGTAGAAGGCCATTCCAACCTGATTGTTAAGATTATCCATGTGCACGTTATGTAACAATTGATGTATTGCGGGATATTCTTAAAGATCCCCACTCAGTTGTACGTCCACCTCATCAAGTCAAGTCCTTTTTTATTACCTGGGTGACCCACCAAGGGAGGGTCATGGTGGGCCTGAATCATCTCACCACAAAGTCAGGGTGGAATCCAAACTAAGGATTTAAACAAAATTGTTCCCTCTGCCAATAAATAATGAGTATGCCAATGCGCCAAGCCCCAGCTGTCAATCATCTCAAACCCCTATAAGCAGGCCATTTGTCCCACTAATACCCAAGAGACCAATGAAACCTCCAGATGACACTCTGCTACCAAAATTGTGGGAGGAGCAATGGCCAGAATCTGAGACAGCGGAATTAATGTGGTTAGCTCATGTCCTTCCTCCACCGTTTAACTCAAATATGTGTCTTTGCTTAACAAGTCATGGTGGACATTCAGGGAACCCTTGAAAAATTCATATTTAAATTAAAACTGAAATGATCTGATAAGTCCAGGCCTGGCAATGTGCCAGCTTTTGCAGTTTCTGTAAGTAAATGAGAGCCTGATGATCCATATGCATTGTCACTTCATGTCATGCGCCTTGAAGGAGGTACTGGCATTTTTTATTGACCATGCCACGGCAGCCAACTCCTTATTTTAAATGACCCAGGACTATTCAGACAAAGTAAACTTGAGTATAAAAATAAATTACTGGGTGTTCCAATCCATCCTGCTCTTGAAGCAACACTGCCCCCATGGTGGCCAATGATGCTTGCATGTGATAATGAAAGGCTTGAGGGGGTCATCATGTTTAATAATGGGCTGTGCCACTAAATCCTCCTTGATGGTGTCATGTGAACATGACATAATAGTGGGGGTTAACCCCAAAGACAAGGCTGGGCGTCTGGAGGCCCAGAAGGTGAGGTTGCAGGCCCTTCTTGGCCTGAAGAACACCCTGGACCAATGCTGGGTCCGGGCAAAATATGCCCAGGTTGGGACCAGTAGTGCGCCAAATGCCCAGCCCCTGATGTCTGCCCAAGCGTTAAAACGAACTATCTACCAAATTAAGGCGGATGGTTCAGTTCACTTAGTTTTGTAACAAGGGTTCAAAACCCGTTCCTTCTATAAGATATGTTCAGGTCAAATTCAACTTCAGTCAATAACTTGAGTGAAGTTGGTTTCAGTCTATTGTACTAAATTGGATAGGAAGTATCGCCCTATTGGCGAGTTGCTGCTTGGGCCCACTGCAGCATAACCCCAATTTCCCCATCTGACTTAAATACTTTTTCCCCTGACCAACATTTCTTGTTGGTCGACTTGCCAAATAAACCTTTACCCCATATACCATTTTATTATATGCTTTTTTTAACAACCCTGTTTGCAAACCTCTTCAAGGGGGTCTCACACTTCATTAACCTTGCCATCCTAAACACAATCTGACTCTCACCTCGCGCACCGTTGGTCCACCCAGGTACCATCCAACCTGGGCCGTTTACCCCTTCCCTCCATGTGCACCATGACAATTTTGGCTGGTTAATTCTAGCATTTTTCTGCTTAAATTTATTTCTCAAGCACCCTCTGCTGGGCAAAAATTAATTTGATTTTAACGGCTAGTTCCCTGGCGTTGGTCTTGTGCACCAAGCACTGCCCCACTGGGAACTGGAGAGTTATAGACACTCTCCTAACATTAGTTGACCAACCTCCTTTTCTTATGTGCATGAACTTTTTCCGCGTGAAACTTTTCCAAAGTGGAAACAGTGGCCGTCGGCTGTGGGCTCCAGATGTCATTAGCTGCACCGCTGTTTCCTCATTTTCCCAAAGGTTGGAGCAACTCGGCGTTACTTTGGTTGCCTCCAACTGGAAAGTATCCACCATTCATGTTCATACCTAGTGGAGTCAGACACTTCAATGTCTGAAAGTTGTGATTCCCCGACTTTCCACCAAAATTACTAGATTTCATTCCAAGAAACGAATTTTCCATCACCAGTGCATTCAGACAATGCTGGTTGAATCAGCGCAGATGAGCCTGGTGGTGTTGGCCTTGGATAACATTGGGCATTCCGTCCCAGTTTCAGGGATAGGGTCATTCACATCTAAAACTGCGTTTTATAACGAAACCCTAGCCTCTATCTCTGAACCTTTTATTTGGTCATATGGCTTGGATGAGGACTCTATTTCTGTGTATCACATTACCCCTGAGAACCCATGGTTGGCCTCTACCATGATATGGGGCACTCAGGAGGTGGAGAAGGAACTTCGTTTCGGATATAATCAAGTATATGCACCTGCAGAAGGCATGGTGGGGTATGTGGCATCAGTATTAAGAGTGGCCAACTATCCCTCCCCCTTTTTTGATTCCCAAACCCATTCTGTGTGCAGGCTTGAGCTAGATGATGAGAACTTTGGTGAAGTGTTGTCATTATCTTTCATAAATAAAGACTATTCCGGGTATTTTCTATTGACTGCCGCCCTCTCCTCGCCTTTAGGAAACTTACCACTACTATTTTGGGTGGATACTGGCACTACTGGAAACTATATGGACCAGTACTTAGCCGACTACCTTGGGCTGAGTTACTTGCCAGGTGATGTGGTTAGAGGAGGGGCATCCCAAGGTATTCCCACTCTGAAGATCATTGGAACAGTGGATTATCAGGTTGGCAAGTATCACTTGTCTGATCACTTCAGTGCGATCAAAAACCTCCTGTTCCCTATCATTTTGGGTGTGTAATGGTGGCGGAAGTTTGATGTAAGAACTAACCTGAAGGAGAATACCTTGTCTTTCACCATGAAGAATGGTCTCACATTTGTTGTGCCTTTGTCCAAAGAAAACGCCCTGGCGACTTGCCCCACTGGCCCCACCGTATCCCTTGTATCCTTGCCTCAATGCAGAAGCCCTCAGTGGAATTCACTATACCTTCTTGCTTGGAGGGTTTGGAATCTTCTTCTGATGCAGCATCTGCCAATGCACTCCCTGAGCACTCTGAGTTCGATTGTGACTTCAAGCTCACAGTGGATCTGGTGCGCATATCTTCCCCATTTACCCTTTAACTGTCCGGGAGGAAGAGGCGTTGGATGTGTGGGTGAAAGAACAGTTAGCCAAGGGTGCGATTTTTCAGCGTACCTCCCCTGTATGCTCCCCCTTACTCTTTGTGGAGAAGTCTAATGGTACCTTATGCCCATGCATAGACTATGGTAATCTTAACAACGTTACTGTACCAGGCCTCCATCCCATCCCTTTGGATTCGCATATTGCACGTTATGTGGAGAAGGCAAAGGTCTTCTCCAAGTTGGATTGCCTTAACGCGTTCAATAAGATTTGTATTAAAAAGGGACAAGAGTGGTTGACTGCACTCCGCACCCAAAAAAGGATCTTCCAGTTTCAAGTCATGCCCTTTGGGCTTAAGAATGCTCCTGCTGTATTCCAACGCTGCATTGATGCAGCGTTGGGGGACCTGTTAGTGGTATGCACGGTCGCTTACATGGATGATATCCTGGTGTCTTCCCCTGATCAGGAATCCCATACAGGTCACCTTTAGCAGGTGGTGGAGCGGTTAAAGGCAGCCAGCCTTACGTTGAAAATATCAAAATGTGAGTTCTTTAGGTCCCAGGTCATGTTTCTGGGCAACGTTGTGTTCACCCAAGGACACATGATAACTCCAGACAAGGAGAAGGCGATTCGTGAGTGGCCTAACCCTACTTCAGTTAAGGAATTAAGGAGCTTTTTGGGGACGTGCACGTTCCTCAAGAAGTTCACTCCCAATATTTCTGAGGTGGCGGCTCCCCTATACAAGGCTAGCGGTGCCAAGGTGCTTCAGTGGTCCCCCACTTTGGAGGATGCTTTTCAAGCAGTGAAGTGCACCCTATTATCCATGACTGTTCTTCGCCAGGTCGACCCTTCCAAGGAGTTCATTGTGTCAACTGATGCCTACAACTTCGCCATAGCGGCCGCCTTGTTACAAATAGGCGAAGATGGGATAGAGCATCCGGTGGGATACCTTTCTAGGAAGATGTCTTTGCCAGAGTTGAATTACGCCGCTTATGACAAGGAGTTACTAGCAGTGGTGGAGGCGCTGACTTATTGGCATCACCACTTGCATGGCTCTACCTAACCATTCCATGTACGGACAGACCACCATGCCTTGCTGTACTACCGCGCGCCTCATGTCCTAACCCCACGGCAGACCCGTTGGCATGAGACCCTTGCCCAATTCGCATTCACATATGAGTTCACCAAGGGCAAGGATGATGGTTTGGCGGATGCTTTGAGCTGCAACCCTGCTTTATCCCCTGACCTCAAGGAGGTAGAGGTGCACAACACCCAGGTTATGATCCCTCCAAGTAAAATTCTGTCGCTGCTTCCCTCTCCCCTGGCCAACGGACCAGCGCTTGCACCTCTGAAAAACGTGGAGGAATATGGTATGTTTAGAAAGGTCGTCCTCTCTCAGCCTCTGTCAGGTGAATATGCCATGGTCCTTGCAAAAAGCGCGTCAAATCAAGAGGATCTATCCATAGGCTATCACATAAAGGATGAGATGGTGTGGTTCCAGGGGCGCCTTTGGGTACCTGCTGGGCCACTGCGCCTGGACATTATTCGGGACCATCATGATGGAATTACCATTGGTCATCCGGGGAAAGCAAAGACCTTGGAGTTGATATGCCGCACCTACAATTGGAAGGGCTTGTCTGCTCAGGTGGGGCGGTATTGTAAGGAGTGCCTGGTGTGCAACCAGATGAAACCCAACCGTCAACCTTTAGCAGGGTTGTTGGTACCAGTCCATAAGGCTGATGGGCCCTGGACTTCCCTCTCAGTTGATTTCATTGTGGAGCTACCAGTCTCAGATGGTTATGATGCCATCATGGTGGTGGTGGACCGGTTTACAAAGTTTGCCCACTTCATTCCTTGCAGAACCATGATAACCGCAGCTGAGATGTCTAGGCTTTTCGTCGCCCATGTGTTTGCACTTCATGGGGTTCCCCAAGAGATTATCAGTGACCGGGGACCCCAATTCACCTCCATTTTTTGGGAAGAGTTGTGTAAGACTCTTCAAATTCGCCCTTGCCGTTCAACTGCCTATCATCCCCAATCAGATGGGAAGACAGAACGAGTGAACCAATGCTTGGAACAGTTTCTGCGGTGTTATACCGCCGCAGATCATGCAGATTGGGCTTCTCACCTTCCCATGGCCCAGTTTAGCTACAACAATACCTTGCACTCTTCAATTGGCTGTTCCCCATTTTTCGCCAGCCATGGCTTTAACCCCGCCTTTAACATGGAGCCCAGTTGTGGGTCAAAGGTTGAAGCGGTGATGGACTTTGCCAAGACCATCAAGAAGGTCCACCAGGGGGTTTCCACAAGCTTTGAGGCGGCAATGCAGGTGTATAAGGAGAACGCTGCTGGGAAGCGCCGAGTAGGTCCTGCATACAAGGAAGGGGATCTCGTGATGCTTGATGCATGTAACATCCTTATCAAGCAGCCTTGCAAAAAGCTGGGCCCTAAGAGGATTGGACCTTACCGCGTTGTTAGAAAGGTGGGCCATGCCTCACACCAGCTGGATCTTCCCCCATCATTTCAAATCTTCTCAGTGTTCCATGAAAGCAAACTTGCGTTGTTTGAGGGCCCCCCACCAGAGAATCCTGAGGCCTATCTCGTGAATGGGGCGCCGGAGTGGGAGGTGGAAGAGATAGTTGCCTCCCGCCGTGTTAAATGAATAATTGAATACCTGGTATCCTGGAAGGGCTTTGATGCTGCTGAAAACAGTTAGGTTCCATCACGCGACTGTGTGCATGCCCAAGATCTGATTGATGCCTTCCACCAGCGGTTTCCCCAAGCTGCTGGATCCCAACCCCAACTAACCGTCGCCGCCATGAAGTTGGCCCCCGCCCATAAGAACTTTTCCCTGGTGCAAGCCCCTGGAGGGGGAATTGAGCCCCATCGGGAGGAGAGGGTAATGTCATGTGAACATGACATAATAGTGGGGGTTAACCCCAAAGACAAGGCTGGGCGTCTGGAGGCCCAGAAGGTGAGGTTGCAGGCCATTCCTGACCTGATGAACACCCTGGACCAACGCTGGGTCTGGGCAAAATATGCCCAGGTTGGAACCAGTAGTGCGCCAAACGCCCAGCCCTTGATGTCTGCCCAAGCGTTAAAACGAACTATCTACCAAATAAAGGCGGATAGTTCAGTTCGCTTAGTTTTGGAACAAGGGTTCAAAACCCGTTCCTGCTATGAGATAATGCGCTCAGGTTGAATTCAACTTCAGTCAATAACTTGAGTGAAGTTGGTTTCAGTCTATTGTACTAAATTGGATAGAAGTATCGCCCTATTGGCGAGTTGCTGCTTGGGCCCACTGCAGCATAACCCCAATTTCCCCGTCTGAGCTTAAATACTTTTTCCCCTGACCAACATTTCTTGTTGATTGACTTGCCAAATAACCCTTTACCCCATATACCATTTTATTATATGCTTTTTTAACAACCCTGTTTGCAAACCTCTTCAAGGAGGTCTCACACTTCATTAACCTTGCCATCCTAAACACAATATGACTCTCACCTCGCGCACTGTTGGTCTGCCCAGGTACCCTCCAACCTGGGTCGCTTACCCATTCCCTCCATGTGCACCGTGACAATTTTGGCTGGTTAATTATAGCATTTCTCTGCTTTAATTTATTGCTCAAGCACCCTCTTCTGGGCAATAATTAATTTGATTTTAACGGCTAGTTCCCTGGCGTTGGTCTTGTGCACCAAGCATTGCCCCGCTGGGAACTGGAGAGCTATAGACACTCTCCTAAAAGATGGCGTCAAACGTCCATTGGCATTCTGTCATCCATCAGAACATTTCTTCTTTCCCGTCAAAAAATGCAGCAGCGCGTCCAGCTGCAATAGGGTGGGGAGAATTTCTTCAGAAGAAAGATAGTGTCCAGAAGCTCTGCAACTGCTCCTGGGTGGTGGGGGTGGGCCACGCAAAGGTAGCCTCAATTTTGGTGGAAGGAATTTTGGAACCATCCTTCAGGACCAAATTACTAAGAAAGGTAACCTCATCCCTAAAACTCACACATAGAGAGTTCACATAAAACTCATCCTTAGGCAACCCAGACAGCACCTCTTCCAGGTCCTCTCACACTGCTCAGGAGTGGGAATGCATGAGGATATTGTCAATATACACCAATCCACAGGTGAACTGAAGGTCACAGAGCACATCTTAATCATCTGCTTGAATGTAGCTGGAGCTTTTTTTAAGTGGAAAACATCACATAGAACTGGAAGATCCCTCTCCTGGTACAAATTGCCACAAGCCACTCTTGATCTTCCACCACCCAAATCTGGTTGGATGCATTTTGAGATTGAGCTTAGAAAACACTTTGGATTTTGCAATCTAATGGCTAATCGTATGCTCAAGGTGAAAGTGATAGGGATTGTGAACAATATTATTCAAATTTCAGTAATCCATGTAGGGGCGCAACGTGCCACTGGCTTTCTGATCAAAAACTCTGAGAAAATCAATTGGAAAGGTGTCCCTAAAACCCAGCCCTTCACAAGCAAGTCAATTAACCACACCTCCAAGGCCCTGTCTTCCTGCTTGATGCAAGGGTACATGGGACAATTAATGTTAAATACATCTACTGTAAGGTGGAAGGACAGATTATACTCAGAGTGAGAGGGAATAAGGTTGGCCTTTTCTATATCAAAAATATCCTAAGACTTGACTAAGATAGGAGGAAAAACTTCCAGCAGCGCTGTGGGGAAAGGAGCTGAAACAATTGACCCCACCACTACGCTGGGGAAAAGGCATTGATAAGCAGAAATTTGTTATGCACGTGCAGATTCAAGAATGATAAAATGTTTGGCTCCAGGTAAATCATCACCTGTTGACACCGCCACCACCCAACTTTAATTTAATTGGAACCAACAAGTCTGGCACAGCAGTGAACTGATCTCAGAGCCCATACAAATGTACTGTGAATGGTATGGGCCATCTCACCGCATAACATGTCACTGAGGCTGAAGATGCATCTAATACTAAGGACCTTCCATCAAGATCCAGATCCAAATTCTGGGTGATCTGCAAGCTTATAAAGTTCCCATCTACTCCAATGTCCAGGAGAGCCTCCACAGAAACCATATGAGAGCTCAACTGGATCTGCACAAGTAACAGGAAATACGCCTGATCTTGGTTAGTAGCCACCTTGCAAGATATACCTGGGGGAAAAAGGGGTATCCACCCAACTAACCTCAGGTCACACTCAGGAGAGGAAACTGTTGTATTGGCCACATGAGCCACCTCCACTTCCAGCAGCTGTCTAGTTTTCAACAAAGGCACCAGTAGGTTCACATACATCAGCTCCACCAGAACCTATAATTATATGCTCAAATGCTTCCACCTGAGCATAGAACAGCATGTCAAGGAGACAGGAAACCAGCTTCAGAAACAAACAACACCCCATGCTTGCAATCTGTCCACAGGGCCAGAGCTTGGAGGGCAATAGAGACTCCACTCTACCACATGTGGTTTGGAAGGAACCCTCATTGCTGTCCAGGGTAAGAGATCTGCCCCACAGGGGTGGAAACCCTTTGACCAAAAGAACGGGGCCTCTGTTTGTGACACCAAACCAATGCATCATCCTTTTACTGAGAAGGGTAGAGAAGGACCAAAAATTGTGGCCACTCCATTAAGGCATAGTGCTTGCTGGTAATAAGACTGGGCTGGCTTCTGGGTAAGCGACCACCCTGAACTTCAGCCAGAATACCTCAAGTACAGCCATCCATACTAATGGATGGAAAAGGTAGGAGGCAGCCATGAGGATTAACTAGAGATTTCTGAAATTGGAAATTATTGCCTTTAAAAGCCTAGTGGAACTCTACAACTCACAAATAAATTTGGATTGTTTTTTAAAAGTTTTATCCAAACCATAATAGTGGAAAAAAATGGAGTAACAGGGGAGCCTGTAAGGATCCGCTGCCTTATAGGTTTACAACAAATTAGGGAACTGAAAAATTGCATTCTTTGTAGGAATCATTTCATAGTTTGATTATGTCAGATTGCCATACTGAAATTCTTATGACGCCAGATTGATCCTGGCCAGCTTACTCAAGCAGGCTAAATTTTGCCACCAAATTTTCCCTCCTGACGCAATTTTGCTCAGTAGATTGGCATCACTTCATCCAGCTGGCAACTGTGTGCACCCATGGCCAAGCCACATATGTCTGATCCCACTGAGTCAGAAAGGGTTTGTGTGCCTGTACCTATCAGAGATAGGCTCACAATTAATGGTGAAAAGGGCCATGGAAGATAGGAATTCCCACACTAAAACCAATTAGCTTGATTTAGTTTGCAGCATATTCCAATTTAAAGTTATCAGCAGAGCTAGAACTGCCAGAAACAGCCTTTTGAGGGGTAGAATCGCTGCAACCCCTTGCTGATGAAGGCCCTGGCCGCCACCACTCCTCCAAACACCCTGACTACTCTTCACCAGCTCATGTGTGGTTAGCATAGGGGAAAGCAATGCAATCTTCAAGGGATATGCCATCACCCACCTCTCATCTACCACATGAGCTAGATTGCACAGGGTGATGAGAGGGATGGCCACTGGCTTTTCCCTCTCTTGGTAAAAATGGGAAACCTCCCAATTAAGCTGCACCTACCAATTAAGCCGCAGGGGTTGTTCCTCAAGACTTACAGTATAGGCCATGATCAATTTATCATGGGGCTGAGCCTAATCTATCCAATAAGATAAGGCTTCCATTGATGGTAGTAGCCTAGCTCAGATACTAAACTCAAGTTTGGTTTGAACGCAACAAGTTAAAATTATTAATAGTGTTTTTACTATGGGATTTGAACCCTAATTTAGCAATCAAAAGTGATGACCCATCTTTGTCAACTGAATAACTTGTAAATCTTGGAGCTGTCAACATAATGCTGGCAACCCCATCATGCATCCCTTGGTAGCAACCTACTATATTCGCCCTTACCCAACATTGGTCTAAGGTATTTTTAAATTAGGGAGGGCAGCCAAATTGTCACCTTTGGCTTTAATTAACTTTTTCTTGTTCTTATAGCCTGTATCTGCAGTAAAATTATTAGACATGACATGCCCCTTGTCAGCTAGAGGGCTTTGGGGCCTTCTTCCTACCAGTTGCTTCATCACTTAGATATCTCAGGAACTTTGAGTTGATGAATTAAGTGGACCTGGGCTCCCCTAGTCCTTACACAAACAGTCTGGTTATCCAGTTGAAAAGAAGACCTGGGAACCCAAAAAAGCATGTAAAAGATGGAAAGATAAGGATCATATATTAGAACAAGCACTAGCTAAGCATTCTGTGAGTTGCACCTTTTAAATTGTGCTGATATTATTTTACTTAAGTTTATAAAAATCAATAATTTAACTCATCTTAATAGTAAGTATTGATGCACAACTTATCAATCCTTTGAAACCTTTATAGTTATATCGCCTGGAGATTAATAAAGGGCCCTCTAAGAGCCTGGAGACTAACTTTTATAGCGCTGATGGAAACCCTATAAAAAGCCTAAAGGCTATGACTCTTATAGGTCTGATGCTAACCCTACCAAAGCTTAAGACTTATAATCATCGGACCCTCTATTTTTTGAACTTGGTAACATTGATTAAAAATTTGATGAGATCTAAACCACTCAGCGCCTGACTTGATAAGACAACGCCCACAGATAACATAAGATACTTAAACTTTCTAAAGATGTGTTTAATAAATTGCTTTAGTCTGATATCGGAATCAAATTTTAATCAAACTATTGCAATTGTTAGTTTGTTCACCGTTCCTCTTGTCATGAAAGGTTGTTACTTATTTTAGAAAAATAGATATTAAGCGCCTGGGATGAGTTACCCTAAACTAAAAGCTAATTGAGGTATATGATACCAACCCCTTCCTGTTTCCATGGGTTGGAATACTGGCTAAATCTGTGCTTGCTGAGCTATTGCACAGGATTTCAACAATATTTTTAGCAGAATGAGGAGTTGGAGAACTCGCAAATGCTATTAAGGTTGAGGGGAGAAGTTGACCACAAATTGAATATATAGATACTTTAAGGGTGTAACGAACGGAAACACCCCAGTTCCGTCCGCCGTATAGTTTTACATATTGTTTTAGTGCACCGACAAGCAATCAAAACGGCCTAACCGAGTAGGGAGAGGTTTGGGGCACCGACAAGCAGCCAAGCATTCACCTACTATTGATTGGCTATGTAAGTCCTCTGTGTGGTTGGTCCAACCCAACCACGTGAAAGCTCTTCGAAACAGAAACACCCGAAAAAGACCACAGGTATGCGAGGTATGCAAACCCCGAAACATCCTTTTATTTTTATTCTGGAACATAAAAACCAAGGCGCCTGCCGACCAGAGCTCGTCTGGGGAGCAACCGACAATGCTCCCCAGGAAGGGAATGCTAGGGTCCTCGTAGAATTTCCGAAGTGAGCTCAGAAATGGGCACGCGCGCCTTATAAGGGCAGCGCTTCGGGGACCTCACCCGAGCTATCAATTAGGCTCGCACAAGCCCAATTCACAGCTCGGGCGAGGCACAACCCAATGTCTGAAACGATCAAACTAAGAATATTTTAAAGCGATCCGACTTAGATTTAGAAAATCCGAATCCGAGTCGGAATGTAACGAACGAGACGATCTCGTCCGTTACAAAGGGAAGAAGTTGATAGTTTTTATAATAATTTTACTAATTCAGGTTAGGAGTAAAAAGCTTCCCCAATTATATTATTGGCTCTATATTTAAGATAAGTCAGGGATAAAAATAGGAAGGGTGGCAGTTTATGTAATAGGTGTGAGGATGCTCAATTTAAGTAACTGCACTTTGAGCCAATCAAGCCTCTTGAGATTTTTTCTGCCTTGATGCAGCTTTTGTCATGGGAGTTTCATCAGCTGGAATAACAACCGTGTGGAAGCATTTTAATATAATTGTGCCAATCAGCTATATGGAAAGCATTGGTAGTTCAGCCGGGCACTGAATCTCTTAGTGGGTGATTGGTAGGAAAAATATTTTCATCCCCCTGGGCCCCCTTTGGGTCTATAAATAGGGGTGTGTTTTTCTTAGTGACTTGCACCAAATTTGAGCTGGTGCCTGGGCAGGGTTCCAGATGGGTTGGCCTATTCCGTTGGTGTTGCAGAGGACCTGTGCCAACTAGATTAGGGTTTTTAGTGGGAGTTTAGTAGTATTAGGATTACTCTGATTAGCCAGATTTCACTGAGAAAAGACTAGGATTTTTTTGAATATAATTGACTGATTCACCACTGAAATACTCTTTTTCCCATCTTGGACATGTAATTGTCTGACACCATGCAAGCAAGATAAAACTATCAATGGTGTTCATATATCCTACCTCAATTTTGGGACTATTACTAAACTTTAAGTTACATTCAAAATAAGCTCAGATTTATATCGCTACTCTAACATAGAGTACCCTCATGCCAAGGTAGGGTTTGCTCAATCTTTTAAACTTTAAGTGTTAAACCTCCTATATTATCTGCACTTTACAACCTGCCCGATGCACCTTACTTAAATAGTAACAAAGTAGAGATAGTATACCAATTTTCGCTCAAACCCACCAAAGCCAATGTACTAACTCTTGGCCCCTATCAACCTGAAGCTATTAGACTTCTGTATCTCACCCCACCAGTACCCATGTTATATATGGGTTATTGTTATCTGGAGCATCTGTTTAGGTCCAGCATGATAATAGGTATGCTTAATCTCTATGGGCCATGACATACACCTATATAAAATAGTGGGTTGATGCTAAGGTTAACCAAAATATAATGTTTAGTTGAGTTTGAACTTAAGTTAGAATGGTACGGTTGCTTTAATATAGCATGGAAAGGTGTACCATCACATCGGGGTGGGATTGAGATTGAGGGAAATTTAAAGGTTGAGTAAGGGTGAGCTGATCTTGGGATCTGATAGATGATTAAAGTTGAATTATGTCAAAGGTAATAGTTTATGGTTCAGTTAGCAGCTCACATATGGGTTATTAATTTAACGGTGGTCTGTTTAGAAGGTTCAATGATCTGTAGATCAGTGAGTGAAGATATAGGTTAAATCGGAGGGAAAGTTTTTTTTATAAATGGGATTAATTGGGATGTAACTATAGAGGGTAGGAGATCTAGATTGGTTGTCTGGTGAGAGCACTTGTAAGTTAAGGACCCCTTATGAAAAATACTTAAGCTTTTAGAGTTAGCCAAGAAATATAGGATTTCACATAATTTTTTTCCGGTTTTCACATAATTTTTTCTGGCTTTTGTATACTTTTTCCATCTTTCATATAAATTTTTCCATTTTTCACATAAACTCTTCTGCTTTAAATTTTTATAATTTTAAATTTTTTCACTCCAGAAATGCCAATTCAGAACAGGAAAATTATAACAAATTTAAAGCAGAAAAAATTATGTGAAAAATGGAAAACTATATATGAACTCCTATAATTTAACAGGTGGGATGTTATTGGCTTATAGGTGGTTTAACAATAATTGGTTGCAATAATAATTAAATCTTTTGTGTTTCATCCTAGCGGTGGCGGCCAACCTAGTTGCAATTTAACTTTGGGTAAAATTAAGGTGGGTTATCTCGCCCTTTCGAGTTATAAATTTGAGGCGGACTTTGAATTGTATAACGTCAAAGTTTAGTTTTAGCTTGTATATGCCCCCCTTTATTTGAGTTGATCTTTTTAGTGAAAACTAATATACTTTAACGTTGATGGGTAACTTTTTTTTGGGGGGGGGGGGGTTGGAAAGTTACCAGGTTAGTTTGATATGTTTTAATCTTACCATATTTTTTTAAATAGTTTGGTGGCCAGTTGACTTCTTCGGTAGTTATAAAGTTTCGAGATTAATTGGGTTGGGTAAAGGATTTTTTTAAACCCCTTGGTGTTTGTTTCATGGTCTCTTTCTTCCGCTTGATAACTTTTACCTCACCGTTTAGAACATCAGTTGGCGGCCCTTACAAACCCCTTTTTTGGTTTATATTACCTGGGTCGGTATGCTATCCCGACCAAGGGCCGATGCCGATGGAAACACGGTGTTGAGGCGTGCCGCTCGCCGCCCGAAGGATACTCCCCGGACGCCGGTGGTAAGGGCCCTTCAATTTTTTGGGCCGTCGAGTACCTGGCTCCCACCTAAATTTTATCCAAAGCTGCAGCTTGAGCGCGTCCTAGGGTTCACTGCCACTCGCAACGCTGGGCTGAGCATTCATCCCACCAAAGATATTATAGTTTATCCTGCCGGGTGTACCGCCGTTTTGTTTGATTGGAGGAGGCGGACGCAAGGCCCCTTTCTATTGGCTTCTCCAGCATCCGTTTCCCCAGAGCTTTCCACAACCGCTGGCTCGAGTCCGGCTCCGAGCCTCCCAACCGCTTCATTTAACGGTTCATACGGGTCAGCGGGGGAGCGGAGGTCAATTTCCGGTTGGCTCGGGTATCCCCACCCCTAAAGCCATCGTCTCGACCGCCCTTTCCCCCGATGGCCGTTACCTCGCAGTTGGGGAGGCCGGGAGGTTCCCTAGGGTTCTGGTGTGGGATCTGGAGGTTGGGAAATACATCGCCGAACTTCTGGGCCATAGATTTGGGGTGCTGGCGTTGGCCTTCTCCCCGACCTAAAGCACCTGGCTTCTTTGGGGTATCAGGTTAGCTCTTTTTACTTGGTTCGGGTTTAGTTTAAGCCTTTGGTTGATAGCCCTTCCAAAGCATTTTACGCATCGTTAGGGCTCGGCGTTAGCTTGCCATTTGAAGCGTTTGCTACGTGATCGCGTTCGGTTTAAGAACCATTCTTTTTGACGTTTTAGCATGACGGGGTCTTAAACATCTGGAATTGGCGGGGTGCGGTCCGGGTTGCGAGTAACCGCGTCACCTGTAAAGTTTTCGCGTTGGCCTTCGCCTCGGACGGGTCCTTCTGCGTCACCGTGGGGCACCGCCACTTCAAGTTCTGGACTTTCGAGGCTTCCGAGCCGACAAGCCCTCGAGCGGTGCTCAGCACCAAGGTGTTGGATGGCCGTTCCGGGGCTCTGGGGAACTTTAAAATGAAGGAGTTTTTGGACGTCGTTTGCAGCGGGGTCGACCGCTCGGTTTATGCCGTTACGTCGGACGGCCACCTGTGCATGTTTAACGAGTGTCGCCAAGTGGTGAAGTCCGTCGATCTCAAGGCCAAGTCGGCTATCTGTCTGGCTTACGATGGGGGCAAACTGGTATGCGGCTGCTCAGATGGTACGGCGCGAGTTTTCCTGGCCTCCACCCTGAAATATCTGTGTACGCTGCCCAATCCCCATCCTCTGGGAGCAGACGTTTCCAAGGCCAGCCACGTTCTGGCTGGGGAAGCTCCCCAGTATCCCGATACCGTTGCGGTGCGGACCAACGCGCGCTACGTCGTCACCATGTATAGCGACCATAGTTTCTATATCTGGGATTGGGCCGACCCGAAGCTGATCAAGAAGGTGCACAGCGCCTTTTACCATCGCGAGGCGGTGTGGGAGAGTGACTTCGCCGACTTGGACCAGCATTTAGCGACGTGCTCTAATGACGGTACCCTCCGCTTTTGGGATCTCGATGAGTCCGCTCAGGATATGGGTCACGGCCGTGAGCTGACCAAGGTGGTTCATGTGGAAAAACAGGTCGCCTTTCAGTATCATCAACCTGCCACCCCGGCAACCGAGACGGCGGCAGAAGCGCTGGGGGCCGCACAGGCGACTACTTTGACACAAGGCGTCCGTTGCCTCAAGTTCACTGACGACGGGCGCTACCTGGTGACGGGCGATCGGCAGGGAAATCTCCGAGTCTACAGCACGGACGACTTCCAGCTAGTGACATATCAGGAGGCGCATGACGCCGAGATCCTAGCCGTGGACGTGCTGAACCTTGGAGATTTAGGCTACATCATCGCCAGTGCCTCTCGCGATCGGCTGATTCACGTCTACAGTTTGACTGAAAGCAGGTTCCGATTGATCCAGACGATCGACGATCATTCCTCGTCCATCACAGCCGTCTGTTTCTTTGATCGCGGCCAACGGCTCATCAGCTGTGGCGCTGATAAGAGCCTCATCTTCCGAGCCAGGGTTGAGCGGGTAGGCCTGCCATACTACGCCCACTACTTCAAGTACTGTGGGCGCGCCACCCTTTACGCATTGGCCCCCGACTACGCCAACCACTTAGTGACGGTCGTGGCTCAGGATAAGCGCCTCCACCAATTTTGCGCCCAAACTGGCAAGCTTATCAACACGGTGAAGTCCGAAAGTTTGGGCATTGGTGTTGGGATGACGCGTATCGCACTCGACGCCTCAGGGCAGTTCGCGTGCGTTGCTGGGTCTGACAAAGCTGTACGGGTGGTGGATCTCGGCACCAACACCCTTCTGGGAGCTTTCTGGGGCCACTCTGAAATGGTGACGTCAGTTCGTTTCTTGTCCGGTTGTTCCCGCATCGTTTCCACGTCCGGGGATGGTTGCATCTTCGTCTGGCGGGTCCGGCCATCGTTGGCCACCCAAATGCGCAACAGACTTCTCAAACTCACCCGCCCCACGCCTGTCCTGGACCCTCCACGCGCAACCACCCACCGTTTCACCAATAGCCGCCGGCGGGATTGCAGTGACGAGTCCGTCATCCGCAGCTTCCCAAGTCATTCCTCGCCAATATCTCAGGCGGGGACGTGCGAAATCTTTGGCTCGGACTCCGATTCCTTGCTAGGGGATTCCACTTCCGCCTTCACGGTCGATTCTTCAACCAAGGCCAGCTGGGAATACTTTGATGAGGATAACTCTTATGGGCGAAGCCAGGTAGGCTCGTCCCTACCCCAATCTGAGCCCTCGGCATCCTTTATCACCTCACCTGGGAGTCCAAGTGAACTGGTTGATGGCACCTTGGACTGCGAGGCCAAGCTTTTAGAATCGCCGCTCAAAATGCCCCTTCAACAGTATAGCCTCGAGCTGCCTGAGATTTCCAAACTGCGACGCAGCTTCACAACCAAATTTAAAGCCTTTACCATCATACCAAAAAGATCGCAGGAGAGTGCCACGGAATTTCCGAGGAAATCTAGCTCCCTCAACTCACCTGTCACCTCCAATGCTGGTGGGGTTCATGGCCTCCGAAAAACTCACACCCTTCAAGACCTTCAGCGCACCCCTAGCATCCCTCGGCCCACCATGGCTTCGAAGGGTATTTCTAGACCATTAAGCACTAGCTTTGCGCTCACGTTCCCCAACTTCAGTTTATCTCCAAAGGGGAACAGCCAGCCCCCAGCCCAAAGTTTGAGTGGGGGAGGTTCTGGAAGTCCCCTTTCCCAAGGCTGCCCGCTGAAAGCCTTAGCGGCAACCCCTACTGAGCAAAAGCTCGCGCAGCTGAAACAGAAGCTTCATCTGGCTCAGCAGCTGATCCTGGACCTCTGCCAAGCCTATGCTGAGCTTGGTCCAGATCAAATCGAGGTTGGGGATCAGCTTCAGGTTGGGCTAGCTGAACTTTACCATCAACTATCTAGGCTTTTACTGGCCCCACTGAACCCTCATTCATCCCAAGTTAGTTTAGAATGTGGCTCCCCTGACTTTGTCCAACAGCTCCTCCAAAGGTACAGCGACATGCTGATCTGCACCGTTGCTGAAAGGCTTGGTGAGAGTGGGCCAGATTGACTCCCCTTCTCATGTAATGCTTAGTAATCATCATCCCAATACCGTCCCCTTGCATATGTACACCTATTAGGTTCCCCCATCCTACCCCAAGTTTGTTATCACCCCTGGGCTTCAAATTAAACCAATTGAAGTTGCAGTTGGTTTAAATAAGTGATACCTTTATACAATCTAAACCTCCTTAATCTATTCTGTCTAGGGTGAAAGCTCAATAGATTATTAATGCTAACACCTGATTTTGTAGGGTATTAGTTATATAAAGATCAGTATAAAACTAAGCAAGTAGTAAACCTATACTGCTCTGCAGCTTCTACTCATTTGCTTAAGGTAGAATTGAACAGCTGGAGATAAATTCTACCATCAAAGGTTCTTTTCTCATTATAGGGTTCCAGTGTAAGTCTGGGGAGCAACCCCTGCAGCTGAATTGGGAGATATTCCTGTTTTAGACTAAGAAGGGGAAGAAGCCAGCAGCCATCTCCCTATCACCCTGGGTGATTTAACCCATATAGTAGATGAGAGGTGGGTGATGGTATATCACTTGAAGGTTGCATCATTTCCTGCTAAGTTAACTACCCATGAGTTGCTACAGAGAATTTGGGGTGTGTGGGGGGGAAGTGGCAGTAGCCAGGGGCCTCTGCCAGCAGGGGGTTGGCAGTGATTCTCCCCTTCAAAAGGTTGTTTCTGGCAGTTTGAGTTCTGCCAATATAGTTAAATTGGAATCTGCAAAAATAGATTGAGTAAATTGGTTTTGGGTGTAGGAATACCAACCACCTTGGCTTTTCATTATCAGAAAATGTGAGCCTATCCCTGATAGGAACAGGTACAAAAAATCCCTTCCTGACCCAGTGGGACTAGCCATATTTGGCCTGGCTATAGGTGCACCCAGTCACCCACCAGACAAAGTGATGCTGATCCACTAAATGAAATTATGTTGGGAGGGGAAAGTTGGTGGCAAAGTTTGAGTGTGGTCAGCTGGCCAGGCTGGAATTGATCCAGCATCATATAATCTCTGGATGCCAATCTGACACAAAAAATTGCAAAACTATTCCCAATGGTAAATACAATCATTTAAGCCCCCAATTTATTTGTGAGCCCATAAGGCAGTGGCCCCCAACAGATTCCACTGCCACTCCATTTTTTCCATATTCTACCTTTCAAAAATCCAATAAAATTAATCCCTAAAAAGTTTCAAATTCTATTGTATAAATTTTAGCTATCCGCCAGATATCTGGCAATCATGATTTTCAACCTTAGGAGTTGTTAGCTGGTGTTTGCAGCTGCCTCCCTCATATCTCATCTGTCATTATGGATGGCTGTACCAGAGGTATTCTGGCTGGGGTTCTGGGTGTTCACTCACCAGTTCCAGGCTGGTCTTAATATTATCAGCATGCTCCATGATGTCCAGCTTTTATCAAGGTGCAAAAGTATCTTCAAGCTTAGTGATGTACCAATATTTTATGATCTGAACTTTTAAATACGAAAATTAGTTATACCAGCTGTTAGGATTTTTGCCCACCTTTCCAGCCATCTAGATTACCATGGATTGCTAGGGGATAATTCCCTATAGTGAGTGAATTGGATATTGGTTGACCCCAATTTTGGGTTAATAATGTTTGGGGTATTTTAGGTAATTCGCTTGGTTCAGATCTGTCAGGGATTGATCCAGGTAAATGCTTAAGATCTCATCAGGCAGAGTTGCCAATGAAATGGGGGCATCTGATAGTGATTAACTATCAGGTGTACCAATTGTAATTGTTGATTGGGTTTCATCACCAACAAATTTGGAATCTAAGGAGAAAGTTGCAAGGTGAGTTATGTCACCTGCAACTAGAAAATTTATCAGTTGGTTTGTGACCTGCCATAATGGGTAAAATGACCCATTACCTAAAAAGGTCGCTCACCAAATATGGCTGATTCACTGAGATTGAGTAGAAAACGTTAGAGACACGTTTTTTGACTCTTTCTGTTTTAGGTCTCAAGGATGTCCAATGAATAAATCCTAACCAGGATGGGGAAGACCATCCCTGATGATATGATAAAGGGTAATTCAATGGCAACAGCTGCTGTTTCAAGGATGATGTGCCAACTGAGGGTTGGGCGCCAAATTTCCTCTATTAATTTCCCTAAGAATTCACTTAAATAAAAACCAGACTTTAGCAGAATTCATTATTGGGTTAAGTTTGATTCATCTACAAGGAAATTATTAATGTGTGCTTTAAATGGAGACTCTTTAGAAGGTAAAGAGTAAAATTGAGGATCCTAAGAAGAGAAGTTGATCTGAGAAGGGGATTTGCTGCCAACTTCGTGTCACCAGAGGAAAGGCCATAAACTAGGATCTGAGCGTGGATCAAGTTAGATGGATAAGGGAATAAATCCCTACTGAGAACATCTAGAGTATTTTGAGAAGGTAACACCTGTCAAGCATTAAACCAACACTGGTTATCTATTCAATTACAGATAATAGTCCCATACTACTATCAATTGTATATCATATATCATCAGGCAACGCAAGGAGTGCACAAAAATGAACTTGTGCAAGTTATCATTTTAGGGTTTAATATTTTTCAATGAGCAGCAAAGCCCTAAATTTTAATTGGTGCTCACTACAGGGGTTGTAGTTGAGTAGGATATACTAGGACAAGATTTCATACAAGAATGGGTTAAGAAAACTCTGGATGGAGTTGATAACTGTCAACAAGAATGCCTTGAATTCAGCGGATCATTGGAATTTGCTGCCTTGGAAGAGAGTGTTAACAAGATCAAGGCAGGGGTCAAAGATGCCTCTTGTTTCAAAAATAAGTTACTAGAAAAGGTATTGTCATTAGAGAAAAGGAAGGAGATTTAGTTTGAGAAGTTTTATTCTAGAAAACAGAACGTAAAGCAGATCACAATCAAATATGGGCATTCAGCGCAGATATAGAGCGGCTGATTAAGCAAGTTGAGGAGTTGAAGACTCATAAATATAAATGTGAGCCCTATGTGGCGACTGACTTCAAAGAGAGGACCTCAAGAACTTCAGTTGGGAAGGTGACTATTCCACGAAATATGTTTACCCCATTCACAGCCATTGTGGAGATGACTCATGAAATCACTACTCAAGTTAGTTGAGTAGCTGAACCAAGAGTGGTGGCTATAGAAACTTTGAAGAGTTCAAAGCTACGCTAAAATTACCTACATTCTATTGGAATAACGTCCCTGCATTTTTCCAATTATTTGACATGACAATGTTTGGTTATGGTGATCATCAAAAGGCTTTGACGGTGATGAACTGTTCAGACACCTATTGTCAGAACCTAGTGTTTCCCCATCTAGAGGGAAACAGCTGGTCATACTCAGAGGCTAAGGCGGCCATTATGAAAGAATTTGGAATTACCATGCGCATGTTGAAATGTAAGCAAGAATTTATGGTAATATAAATTCAAAAGGATGAATCCTTAGTAAGTTTTGCTAATTGTTTCTACCAAGAATCGCAAATATTGGTCAGAGCAAAAGTGCTGGATGATTATGATGCACAAATCATGCTGCAAGAAGCCCTTTGTCCCTATCACAATTTACACTGAATGATTTCTTCTGTGTTTGCTACTTAGATTACTACCTCGCAGATGGTGGATCATTTGAAAAGATTATAAGCTACATTTGATGCTCCTATTAGAAGTTTTAAACCAAGTCCAGTACAAAATTTGAATCCTACAATGTGGACTGAAGGCGCTAAGGAGTCCAAAAATTGAACATGTCTGGAATAAGCCAAAGAATTTAAGATGATCAATAAGAAAGAACAACGCTGTTACCAGTGGGGAGAAAGAGGACACTTTGCTGTTCAATGCAAGAAGCCTAAGGAACAAGTCAATGTGGTCAATTTGAAAGAGTCCAAACCCGCATAGGAGTTGGTAAAAGAGCCCATGGCCTAGATGGGGAACAGTCTAGAGCTGTGGAAAAACCCATTCCCCCTGATATACCACATGAAGAAATTTACATTAGTGATCTGTTTATTGATGATAATGCACAGGATCAAATATATCAAGTGTTAATTTGGATGTAAATGCAATAACCAGATCCAGAGTGAAGGGGATCAACCCAAAAATAATTAAGGAAGTTGTATGGCTGTATGCATGACAACTAGCAGATAAGATTTAAAGCTGCAGAGAATCTGAAAGAATTGATTAAAGTCAAATTAGATGAGGCAAACCTGTCTATTCCCCTTAGCACAATCAAAGAATTGTTTTCTGATCTATTGGCGCAGATAATTCACACCCTCTATTCAGCAATTAATGCTGCTTACACTCAGTAAATAAAATTTTACAATACTCTGAGTGTACATATATAGATATACTAGTTATTTGAGTACAGGTATGGGCAATAGTTGACAGTGGAGCTCCTATCAATATTGTCTCAACCAAGCTGGTAAAGAAGATGAGGATATTGCCCAATTTAGAATGTATAAAAGAATATGGGACAGCCAGGCTGAATACCACCATCTCCTGTGGAGCGTATAGTGCTCTACCACTCCAATTTGGATCCTTAGTGGTATCCGCCCCAGAAATAGTTTTGGCTAACCAAAATTATGATATTCTGATTAGGATAGAGTTTTTACAAAAATATGGAGTTAAATATAACTTTGAGGATAATACGTTGACCATATTGGATCAGATGTTACCATTGGCTTATCAGAAAAATGGGGAAGCTCCACTGAAAAGGAGGAATAACTTCATAGATCTGATTTAAAATGACAGCATTGTCCCAATTTGTTACCAATTATTTGGCCAGAAGTGATGAGAACTACTGATGGAAATCATGAAAAATTGGAAAATTCCGTTGAGAATAAAGTATTTGAGGACCATACCACCAGGATTGCAGTTCATAATTGACGTGGAGTTGACATTGGAGATACCTGAGCTGCTGTATGGAGCATTCAGAAGCCCCTGGAAAAAGTCCAGAGTAGAACCTTGGGTGGCTCCTGGAATAATTATGCCAGGCCATGGAGAAATTCGAGTTCTGGAAAATTTGAGCAAAAAATGAATGAAGATTGAGAAGAATCAGATTATTGTGTTTGTTTATTAATCCTGATGGCTGAATTGAGAAAATTCCATAATCTTGGGACCCTCAATGAAATAAGACCTGACAGGGGTGACCAAAAGCATCAATCTATTGTTCAATTGAGAGCTACTCACTGATCTTATAGGCAGACAGCAGGAGGAGGTGCTCAAAATATTTGACAAGTATCAGGAAATATTTTCCCAGGATGATCACAATTTGGGATGCATGAGAAATGTAGTCCACAAAGTTGACACCGGGGAAAATTTGCTGATAAGAATGAAACTAATTCAACAGTTGAAGGCGGCTGAAACAGTAGTGGAGGAAGAAATCAGTAAACTTGTGAAGCATGGGCTTCTAGTTCCATCATCAAGTCCCTTGTCAAGCCCTATCCTTATTGTGAAGAAGAAGGACAGCTCTAATTAGGTGGTGATCAATTATCAGAAGCTGAGTAAATTTACAAAGAAGGATTTGTATCCACTACCATGAATAAAAATGAGCTATATTGATGGGGAGAAGTGAAGTATTTCTCTGCAATGGATCTAATATCTAGCTATTGGCAAATTGATTTGCCAATGAAAGACCAAGAGAAATGCACGATTATCACCGCGCAGGGGATGTATCAATTGAAATGGATGCCTGCAGGTTTTGTTGAGCAATAATAGAATGAATTTCACATCTTATGTGAACCCCAAGATTAAATGAAATAATGGGATCTGAGGAGTTGTGCCTGTACCATACCAGCCAGAGACAAATGGAGTGGTAGAACGGGTTTATGGAATGCTGGCCATGACGCTAAGGAAGCTGATCTCAGGGAGAACTTCTGCGTGAGGAATGTATTTTAGTTTGGTGGCGTTTGCATATAACATAAGTCATCATAAGGTGACAGGAAAAACGTCATTTGAGTTACTATATGGAAGGAAAGCCGCGCTACCAGCAATTTTATATTTGGTGGTTGAACCAACATTGGGGATGAGTGCTGAGCAGTACCTGATCAAATTGTCATTTATTCTGATTGAGATGCAATTGCAAGCATTTAATACAACCTTAAAGGAAAGGATTAAGGCAAAAAAGCTGGATGATAAGAACTGACCAACTTTATCAGAATACAAAATAGACAAAAGAGTTGCCTTTTGTGATATGCATGGTTTTTGGAGAAGAAACAAGCTAGATGAGGTGTGGTCAGGCCCATTAAATATTATTGCCAAGATGGCAATGGACGCATATTCCATAAAGTACCTCTAAGATAAAATGATAGTAAATTGAATCCATGATAAATATTTGAAGCAGTGATTTGATGAAAAAAATAATAAAGAGATTGTTCCCAAAGACCGTTGAACCAATGAGATGGTTATGTCCTGATGATTTGGTTAAGTCCAAAATAAAGGAGCTCTGAATTAAAATAGATGAGTAAGTCTTAAAAAATAAGACCTCTGAACCATAGAAAACTGGTAGGTCTAAATATACCTTGGAACCAGTTTGGGGGATTAAATAAAAAAGATGGACTGATGAAATGAGTGAAGGTCATGTCTCATATAAAAAAAGAAGAAGAAATTTAAGATTGATAAAAATATAAGGAGAAAATGCACAGAAAGAAAAACATTTTTATAATTTTTTTATTGCCTATTCTCAACTTAGGGATAATTCTTCCTATGTCGCCTCTTGGGGGAGGGAGGATGTATCATAGTAGGAGTGAACAAATTGTTGAAATATATGCGAGATCAGACACTAGCAATGGCTAGACCTACTCAAAGCCAAGTTCATTGAAAGAAGGACGATCCCTGTGAGAACGCAACTAGGGGAAGAGGGATGGAAATGTCAGTACTTACCAAATGTGATACCCCAGATTGGGGAGAGAAGCAACATAACAAGAAGAGGCAGTCAGCAAATAGCCCCAAGTAATCCCAATATGGCAACAGAGCCAGAAGATTGGTCTTGAGTGCATGCCAACAGGATTTGTCAAGAATATTGGACATATGAGTTGGCATTGAGCAAGGGATACTAGGTGGGGGTTGCTGAATCATACCCCTGATCAAAGCCATTAGGTGAAGGTACCAATGGGGCACGCCAGAAATGAGATAGTTGTGCAGGGAGTGGATGGCATCCTGCAGACAATGACTATGAGCTTCTTAGAAGCAAAAGCAGGATGAGCGACAGAAGCTGAGAGAGGCTGGAAGCTTCATTGCCCAACTTTGAAGAACTTGGCTGGAAAAGCAAAGAGCATAGGCTGCAACGTCTCAATCTAGAATTTTTAAGATTGGAGGGGTTCAGAGCTATGGATAGAGCCTCAGTTACTCAGATACTCAAGTCTGCATAGGGGAGTTCAAAATGTTCACGGTTTATGATGCTAATTTGGTTGACAGAACAGCTGATTTGTAAAACTGGACAAGTCAGAAAAGGAACTCTGGAAGCAAGTCTGATATGGCGAGGAACATTGGATTATGAGTGGAGGGAATTGCTACAGGAGGTTCAACAATGATTGTAGGAGTATCTGCAAATGGAGCTGAATCCAGGAGAGTTTTGAAGTCTAACACAGGAATTGATGACAGAGGGAGGATTGGTCACAAGTCATTCGAGACAATTGCTAATTTGGTTTCATTAGGGTTGGATACCATTTCTGGTAATTCCACAGAAGGACTGGCCATAGGTACTTGACTGGGAGTATGAGTCCTTGGAGGACCATATAAGAGGTTCCATTGTAAACATTGATTCATCAGTTTAAAGAGCTGAACATCTTTATCAGATATGCCGTCAATCAGCTGTTGATACTGAGACTCCAAATTTAACATATGAGCTGGATGAAAGTGGGGATGTCAGACTTTTATAATAGTTGACATTATGCACTCTGGAATCATTTGAACTCTAATCTTAGAGAAATTGATCTCAAAATTAATGAGATAAGCTCTCCAGAGAAGAATTAAAAATGATATGAGCCAAGAAGCTATCACAATTAAATAACTAGAGCAAATATAAATTATCATTCTTAATTATGCTGCAAAGTGAACATTGACAGCAAGTATCTCCTGTCAAGGATGAGGAGGAAAATCAGGAAATTGAGGATGCTGAACCAAGAATCCTGAATATGATGATGGGACATATGCCCTGATGGGGGGAAACCAGATCTCAGGAATGGTATTGTCACAAGTAAATGGATTAGCCCAGAATGACAGAAGGTCATGGGGACTATGATCTGAGTAGGTGGCTGAGAGAAGGAAGAGGAAGAGAGCCACATGCCAAAGTCATCCAGAGCAATGTTGAATATAGACCAACCTCACTTCACTAGAACCCAAGAAGTATTTGACCAGGTGTCTTAGGTGGTATTTTCCTGTCCTGATCCTATTCCTGCTGGAAATCTAGGCAAGAGGGGGGATGTGTTGGGATTTTTGCCCATCCTTCCAGCCATCTAGATTATCATGGATTTCTAGGGGATAATTCCATATAGTGAGTGAATTGGATTTTGGCTGACCACAATTTTGGGTTCATAATGTTTAGGTGATTTTAGATAATTCACCTGGTTTGTATCCATCAGGGATCAATCCATGTGAATGCTTAAGATATCATCAGGCAGAGTTGCCAATGAAATGGGGGCATCTGATAGTGATTAACTATCAGGTGTACCAATTGTAATTGTTGATTGGGTTTTATCACCAACAAATTTGGAATCTAAGGAGAAAGTTGCAAGGCGAGTTATGCCACCTGCAACTAGAAAAATTTATCAGTTAGACTGTGACCTGCCATAATGGGTAAAATGACCCATTACCCAAGAAGGTCGCTCACCAAATATGGTTGGTTCACTGAGATTGAGTAGAAAACGTTAGGGACACGTTTTCTGACTCTTTCTGTTTTAGGTCTCGAGGATGTCCAATGAATAAATCCTAACCAGGATGGGGAAAACCATCCCTGATGATATGATAAAGGGTAATTCAATGGCAACAGCTGCTGTTTCAAGGATGATGTGCCAACTGAGGGTTGGGCGCCAAATTTCCTCATATTAATTTCCCTGAGAATTCACTTAAATAAAAAAACCAGACTTTAGCAGAATTCATTATTGGTTTAAGTTCTATTCATCTACAAGAAATTATTGCTGTGTGCTTTAAATGGAGACTCTTTAGAAGGTAAAGAGTAAAATCGAGGATCCTAAGAAGAGAAGCTGATCTGAGAAGGGAATTGCTGCCAACTTTGTGTCACCAGAGGAAAGGCTGTAAACTAGGATCTGAGCGTAGAACAAGTTAGGCGGATAAGGGAATAGATCCCTACTGAGGACATCTAGAGTATTTTGAGGAGGAATACCAGGCAAGCATTAAACCAACACTGGTTATCTATTCAATTACAGATAATAGTCCCCATACTACTATCAATTGTATATCATATATATCAGATAACGCAAGGAGTGCACAAACTGAACCTGTGTAAGTTATCATTTTAGGGGTTAATATTTGTGAACGAACAGAGAAGCCCCTAAATTTTAACAGCAGCATAACCCCTGTTAAAACAAGATGGTTACTTTCAGGATGGAAGGAATAAATCTGACCAGCTTGGGAAGGATGTAAGTGGTAAAAAAGCCAAATGCAAGATTATTGAGGAAGGCAAGTTTGTGGAGAAAAAGTCTTTATTCTGGAATCTACTTGATTTTCATTTATTACAAAACTGGGACCCCTAAAAGATTGTATGAGCCTTATTTTGCTTCATGATAAGTCGGCAATTATTTATAGGGTGGGAAAAGTTACTAATTGGGTAAGATCTCTGGGAACCTCCAAGTCAGGATCTTCACCCATTGCAATTCAATTTTCTTGGCAGACTTTTACTGATTGATAACCCTCTAGGGATCATTGCCTTTATCTTATATCAGATTGTCATCTCATTCCTCTAACCTGATCTGACTTTAAATTCTGACAACGCCCCTTCCAAGATTTTGATTTAGAAGAAAAGGGACCATAGGTAAATGCGGTAGACCCAGTACACTATGGTACCCTGGGTGATTTTGACAATTGAAGGTTCATTTCCACTCTTGTAAATAACCTATAGGGTCCTGACCAATTTACAGCTAGTTATTAATTCTTTAACTGGACAATGGTGGTAAAAAGGACGAGGTCCCAGGCTAAAAGTAGATAGGGGAATATGATTTTCTTTGAATTAACCTGCTTCTTGAGTGGTAGTATATATAAATTAAGCAAGCCTTAAGTTTGAAGCTGTAGAACCTTTTTTGGTGATAACCTTCATGTTGATTTCTGAGGTATCTGTAGTGGCCTTATCTAAGCTACTTTGGACTTTTGGGGATAACTGGGGATTTATAAATTACAAAGCTTGGAAGGAGGCATTTTGATAATGGGATGATGGTCAATCTAACAAGCTGAAACGGCACAGAATAGATATTGTGACCAATAAATAGGATCAGTAGAGGCTATCTTTCAGAGAGTTTAAATTAAAGTGGCGCTGACTTTACCATCCCATTGGTTGCAGGATGATATGGTGGGGTAAATACCAGTGTAGTCACCATTAAGTTAAAAACTCTTGCACCATCATTTTAAATTTTATGTTTTATTTGAGGTGAGCTGATCTGGGGACAATACTGCACCGATTAGGGGGAATCAAATGAATGGGAAAGGAGGATATAATACTTTTTACTTTGATAACTAAAATAAAGCCAAATTTGGATTTTTTTAAAAAAATACAAAAAACGACCACATGATTGAGCCAAAGCTTACCAATGTTGATGCAATCAACGCCTGCTGCCCCAGCTTGGGGTGGTGGTGCACCACCATCTGGCATCTTTTGGCCGCTGTTAAAGCGCGCCTGGGCTGGCTCTTCTAGTATCCTAACACTACCAGGCGTTATGTCCCCATTAGGACTTGGCCACCATCTTGCAAGTTCTCAGGTGGTGCTCCAGAGCCCTTTGATGCTCACATGGAGCAATTCTCATTTCAGCCTCCAGGTCAAATATAGGAACCTCTTCCCATATTCAAGCACAGCCATCATTGAGATGGCCAAGGCAGTGTTTTGACCTGCCATTTTCATTGATTTCCACCCCTTCAAGAGGTATTTTAACCTCAGTTTCCATTCTGAGGCTGATGCAATGGCAGCATCTAAGCTTCTGTTAATTTTTAAAAAATTCCTATTCCTATCATTTGCACCCAGCTCCCAGATGAGGCCACTTTGGGGGTCCAGTTCACTGGTTTGCCCTCCCACCTTTCCCCCAAATGCCTCTGCCATGAGCTCATGGAGGGTTTAGCCATTTATGGCGCAGACCCCATGTTGCAATTTATAATTCAAAATGGAACAAATCGTTTGACAGGGCTGTTCCCCATTGTGACAATCCACCCATTCCATCATGACAGCCACCTCGTGATCCCCCCTCACGCAGTGATCAGATACGCCCCTTATCACTCGTTCTGGGTGCACATAGAGAATGGCTGCGCCATTTGCCCCATGTGCTTCAAGCTTGTTCACTCAAAGTGCAAGTACCCTATGGCTTCCGCCTCCACCACTTCCACTGCTCCTCCCTCCAGCATCAGGTCAGCGGCTGGTTCAGCTTAATATTTCAAATGGGGTTCAACCCTCCCACCCCCAACCTCAGCAAATTCTGGCGCCGCTTCTAAGGTGGCAGCAAATCAGAATTTAAATTTTTAAAAATTTATACAATTTGACCAGATTATGGAATCCCGTGTCAATGGCTGACTCAGTTTCAGCTGAGTTGCCATGGTCAACAGCACATGGCCAACCAGCTTATGCCACTGCCCCAATTTCAGTGGCTGGCCCAGTGCTGGCTGAATCCAATCCATTTGGGGCTTTCAAATGGATTGATGAGGACAAAAGGCAGCACCATGTCAAGCTGGATTTTGCTTTAGAGGATTTTTTTGCTGATTCTCCTGAATTTCAGACCCACCATTTTTGCACAAAAACGGATTTCCTTTATATAAAAATATTAATAAAAAGGCGGTCAAAGCCGCGGCTGCTCTTGCCAGCACCTTACTTTTCCAGCAACTACATGGGGCAATGAAACCCCCTGTTGAGGATATTCCTATCCCCAATTTCCATCATGATTTTGATGAGGATGCATAATATGAAACTGAGGATCTCGCTTTTAGAGCGAGTCATGCATTAATTGACATGGCAAAAACTTCAGTGTTTGACCCCAATAAATTTAAACCGCTAGCTCATCAAGTCATTTACTTGTGTGCCTGCTCTCATCACTTTTGCTGAGCATCAACTTGCTCAATATATTGAGGCTATGGAAACTTCCAGCCTCATCAATGAAGAAAACCAACAATCATACCTCCCTATGCCTCATGTTGCTGATGTTCCTACCCCAATGTTGTCTGCCATGGTCCTCCAGCTAAAGAAGACACCAGACAAAAGTTTACTCAAAACTTCCTCACCTTCTGATATGGCTTCCTAGGCTGATAGCTGAGGTGGCAAATTAGGTTTTTTATTTCTAGTAATCCTTTTGTTTGGCCCATTTTCAAATAAAGATGTATGGCGGCTCCTCCTTTTGGGTTGAGCACTACTAGTGCTAAAAAAGAAAGAAGGATAAAACCTGGAAAACCTCCATGCGTGGCATATGATAGGCATGAACTCCATGGACTGCCTTTGCTTTTCGCTATCTCAGTTTGGGGTATTGGTGCACAATACCAACACAGTTGTAATTATCCCCTACCCAAAGTTCATCAACCAATATCAAACTTAGGGAGGCAGTGGTAGAAGGTCCATATTCTACCAATGAGGTATCCACCACTCTCTTGCACCATCATTGACTGAAAGTTTTATCTAATGTTAGAGAGAACTATCCTTAGACGGACATATTGCATGATGATTTAAGTGTAAAGGAAGGGCATGGTAGCTTTGGAAGAAGATTAAGAGAAAAAAGTTGACCCCTATCCACTTAGTAAATTGATCTACTGCCAACAATTTAAATTGATGACTGTTTGAGGCTTAAAGGACCTACAACATTGACACTTACCATATGTAGGGCTAGATGGAGAGATCACTTGGGGTGGGGCAAGGGGTAGATCCAGCTTAGCTGTAACAAACTAAACAAGACACCAGTACATTATGTATAGTTGTTTACATTTCTTACCAGTAACACTGTGACTTGAGCCATTGATAGGGTTTTAAATCCCAAATGAACAACTTAAAAGTATCTTACAAGATGGTGTTAGTTCAGTCAGAATACCTGAAATAGGGTAACCATTTTGCTGAAATTAGTAATATAAGAGGCCATCACAATTTTTAATGTTTGCTGACCGTTTCTCTAACTCCTTTTGTATTTAGAGATTAATCTTTCCTTTTTAAAAAGTTGACATATAAGGCCCCACAGTCAATCATCTTCAGGTTTGGTTAACATTAGAATAGGTAGCTTGGACAAGCAATCAGCATTTTGATGGATAGTTTCTGAGCGATGTACTATATAAAATAAAAATTATGGATCTTTAAAGCCCATTGGGCTAAGTGCCCATTAGGATCTTTCATTAATTGGAACCATTGAAGGGAGGTGTGATTGGTATTTATTAAGAAGTGTGTCTCATGTAATAAGGCTGAAAAGATTTTGGCCATTAAAATAACCAAGCATTTGCGCTCAGACATGTTATAATTACGCTTGGCTTTAAAAGCATTTTTGATGTAATAGACAATGGGATGGTCCACCAAATTTTCGTTGTGCTGGGATAGGATGTCTCTTATGGCAATATAATTAGCATCAGTAAAAAGTAAAAACTGTTTATCAAAGTTGAGGTAAATAAGAACAGAGAATGAGTGAGAGCTAAGCGTAAAGGGTTGAAGGACCATTGTTGCTTTTTGCCCCATTGAAAAGCCATTCTCTTTTGGAAGTGGAAGCAGCTGCTGCCTCTGCCAACACTCTCCTCCGTCAACAACTTCATGGGGCGATAGAGCCCCTTGTTGAGGGCATTCCTATCCCCAATTTCCCTCACAAGTTTATAGAAGATGCAAAATATTAAATCAAAGAGCTCGCTTTTGGTTAAGTCACACATGCATTGATGTGACAAAGCTTTGGTGTTCAATCCCAATTATCCCCAAACTCACCAGCACATCAAGTCATTAACTTGTATGCCTGCTTTAATTACTTTTGTTGAGCATCAACTTGCTCAATATATTGAGGCTATGGAAACTTCCAGCCTCATCAATGAAGAAAACCAACAATCATACCTCCTTATGCCGCATGCTGCTGATGCCCCTACCCCTATGTTGTCTGCCATGGTCCGCCAGCTAAAGCGGCGCCAAACAAAAGTTTTCCCAAAGCTTCTTCACCTTCTGATATGGCTTCCTAGGCTATTAACTGAGGGGCTATACTAGAAATTTTTCCATTTACAATAATCCCATTGTTTGTCCCATTTGCAAATAAAGATGCGTGGTGGCTCCCCCTTTTGGGTTGGGCACCACTAGTGCTAAAAAAGAAAGTCATTTTCTCTTGTTAGCAAGAAGACTAAGGATTTAATCATATCTGAGAAGAGATTAATAGTTTTCAGTAGTAACTGGCCATGTCTAAAAATTTTTACTGCCAAAAAAGATTTGGAGGTGGCATCTTTTAGATGGCAGTAACTCTATCATTCATCAAAAAAATCTTTTCTGACCTACCTTATGGCCAAGAGAATCAATTTTGTTCTTAAGGAAGAAACAGTTGGAAGGCTTTAATCTCACTGAGGCCTGCCATAACTTTTGGCGGACATCCTTAAGTAGCCAGATGAGCAGCAAAAGTTTATAAAAAGACCGTTATATTGTTAACATAGACTAGCATACAAAAATGTTTAAAGTCTCACAATAGGTCATCCATGGCTAATAGAAAGTTTCTGAGGCATTACTTAGCCCCTGCAGCATTTCTTAGGTTTCAAGTGTCCTTTAAAAGTAATAAAAGCACATTTTTCACAAGCTTTTGGAGGTAAATTTAAAAATTAATAAACACTGGAAAGATTTATTGCAAAAATATTTCAATCTGACTTTAGTTGTAAGTGTTGTAATTGGCACTCTGGCATCTACTATTACTGCACTGGTCGAGAGATACTTTAATTAGTCAAAGGAAACTGTATGAGGACAGTGATTTTAAAACAAAAGCAAAAATGAGGATATTGTTTAAGGTTTTTGTTATACAGCTATACAAGCTAGGTGAAGTAAAAGATCACCATCAATCTGCAACTCTCATAATGATAGACTACACTGTATAGTACCAAGCAGCGCATATTATACTTTAGAATGGTAGAAACTATTGTCTTTGATTTTTGGGAACAAAAAACCTTAATTGTTTTTACGCCAGCTTGGGGCAAATGAGAGAATATTTAAGTAAAATGTGATTCAAATTTATGACGCCATAGAGCCTCATAAATTAATAAGTGATTTGGGATATATTGCTGGCAGGGTGGGAAGGAATTAAACCTTGGTAGATATTCTTAGAGTGGCTCAGGTCAAAAGTTAGTAATTTAGTCCTATTAATTAATAATATATATAAATTGGGGCATGGAGGCAAGATGATCTGCCGTAACCTAATCCAGTGGATTGACATCAGCATTGTGGTAATTTGCTGTAAACTAAATCAACAAATGGAAATCAGCGCCAAAGCTTGAGGATTCAAACCCTTCATCTAATAAAGATAAACAAAAGATAATATAAACTGAATGGTTAGTCAGACCAAAAAACAACATTTTCTTCCACTTGACCCAACATTTAAGCACTGAAATGAATGGAATTTAGATTGTATTTAATACGATGAGGCTATTAGGAAAGGCAGCATATAAACATAAGCAATTATTTGATGCTTTTGGGGTTCACTAAGTAATAATAGGTGTTATGAAAATCATTGCAGTGGCATCATATTTAAGAGATCAGGTATACACCTAGCAATATCAAGGAACTGTTTGAAGATAGAAACCTTAACTAAAAATTAAAAAAGTATATACTGGAATAGTGCTTTTTATTTAAAGCCAAAGTAAGCACTCTGTAGTATCAAATACTGCCAGAAGCTCATGAGATTTTACAAGTAATTCTATTTTGTAGGCTCTTGCAGCTTACTCTTGAGAAAATATCCCCTTGCCATTGACACTTCTCCTTAGATATGCTTGGTATACCAGCGTTCTTATTGGTTCTTCTATAGGTACCAAGAAGCACTCCAAAATTGGTAGGCTAGATTGAGCTACCTGAATTGGGCAAATAACCAGAAACTATAGTTTAGAGTATTTTCCTCAAAAAGAATTAATCCACCAACTTATCAAATTACTAGCTGATAACCTTGTTAATCACTAATGACCCCATCACCAATGTTTTACGCTGGCATGGGGGCGATGGTAAGTGAATCTGCCAAACTGAAATGGAAATAATAATATTATCAAAGACACAGTTTCAGAGCTCAATAAATATAAGGGATCAGGATTGTGCTGGTGGGGTATTAGGGATCCACTGAGTAAAGGTTATTACTGTATACTACTAATTATAAATTCTAGGGCCATGTGGTGTACTAACAACTAATCACTCAAATCCAATATCTGCTTATTAGTTAAATTTATAAAATTTAAAGGCATAGAACTATGATATCCAGATGATTATTCAGATTCAATTACAACATTTCCCCCAATTGACCAATAATTGGGTAACAAAGATGTATGGGGGTCAACTGCTTATTGAGAGTGTGAGGCCATTAAACTAGAACTCTTCCAATATCTCTTTAAGAACGTTGTGTGCACTAGGTTGATGAGGTGGCCTTGAACGGGTCCTTCAGAGTGTAGGCATCTGTAGAGGTGTTGAGAAATTGGTATGACTGGAAGATAATGCCAAATAGCTACAGCGGATTGATTAATATTGGTTAAAACTGAGTAATAAAATACCTAATAGAACGTCTCAACGGAAGGGTATAGGCAACACCAAACTTATGAAGAATACTATTTATTTGATCGCCTCAAAATAAGGCAATAAGTTGATGCTGAATTTAAGAATAATAATTTTTGCTGGAGCTTCTCAGCTATGAGGCTAAACCAATTGAAATATAAAAAAGAAGAATAGCCAAAGCCAAAGGGTTGGAATAGACCAAAGTCCTGAGTATATAATCATGACATGAATGCTAGTGAAGGGTAAATGTTTTTGGAAGAAGGTGGAAGAAGGGACTACGAGATGAAGGATTCTACTATTTATATTAAGTTAAATAAAGTAGTGTGGAAGAGGCGATTTCTTCATGTTTTTGTTAAATTTACCAAGTGTACCTTGGGGACCAACAATCTCCATATCATCCATCTATTGCTCAGTGGGCTTAACCCTGTTTAACCCTTACAGCGTTTATTAACTATATAGCCAATTTTATAACAAGAGGTCTTCTCAATGATCTTAAAGTCCTATTTCATATATGCTTCAACTTACTGGAGCGTCCAAACCTATGGTTAGCATAGTAAAAAACGAATTCACCTACAGTAAAACGAGGTAGCAGCTTCCAGTCTGCATTATCTCTTTCCCAAGATCAGGTTTTTCAAGCCAGCGCATTAAAGTATGCCTCACTTTGTAGTTGGATTAAAGTACACACCAGCGTTTCCAATATTTCATTAGCGTCCTGGCTTCTTGACCTATACAAGAGTATAAAATTGGAGGCAGCGCTGGTTACTTCCCATATTGTAACGCGAATGGTGAATTCTTTGTGACTGAGTGATAAGTTGTCATAAACAAAAATTGTGGAAGGCAAGAAAAGGTTCTGGGAGGAAGCCTTATCTGTAACTTTCTTACGCAGAATCCCAATGAGAGTACCATTCTTTTAATACACAGTACCATTAGTTATAGGGTGATAAGGCATAGACAATACCCTGCGTATCCCCATTCAGTAATTGAGCTTGGAAATAATCTGAGATGTGGAATTAGTCCCACTATCTTTCAGCAAAAACTGAGGGCACCCAAGCCAATAAATAATATATTACAATATAAATTTAGCCATAAAAGTGGCGCCTACATCTCGAACTGCTTTAGCCTCCACCCACTTGGTGTGGTTATCTATGGCTACGATTATGTATTTTATTGACATGAAGTGTTTTCCAGGGGGCCCACAACATCAATCAGAAATTGTATGTCAAGCAAAGTTGGTTTAACTAAGTGATAAGAGGTTTCTTTTTTGTAAGGACCATCCACCTGATACTATTTATAGCAGCAGAGGGTCTCATGAATGTCAAAATTCATAAATTCCCAATAATGGTGCTGTTTTAACAACCCAAACGTTTTATTGAACCTTCCATGTCCTGTCACCTTGTATGCCCCATTAATAATATCAGTCCAATCTGATGGCCAGGGAATCCAAAATTGTCACTCTTTATGGATCTTATAGAGCTTACCATTTTCAACAAGTGTATTCATCTTTAATTTCTCTAAAGTTCGTTAAGCTCTACCAGTTCATTGGCATATCTATGATTAAGCATTTTGTCAAATAGTTCTTTGGCAAAATAAGCCATTAAAGATACTGTAGGCAGTCGGATAACCCATCAGCGTTTTGATGTTTTACGCCAGGTGATTCTGGATTTTAAAAAATATAAGCCTGCAATATTAAGGCCCAGCGGGCTAACCTTCCTTCAGGATCTTTTGAATTTTTTAGCCAGCGGATGGAGGCGTGATCCATTACCACCATAAAGTGCACTCAATTAATGTAAACCAAAATTTTTACAGCATAGATGACTGATAAACACTCCTTCTTGGTTACTGTGTAGTTTTTCTTGTGACCACCTTGCGTTCAACTGCAATAGGTAACTGGGTGTATAATTCCTTCAGATTGAGTTGAGATAACATACGCCAATGGTGCTGAGAGAAGCGTCTATTTTTACAATAAACGGTTTATCAAAATTAGGTACAGTAACAGGAGCGCTTGGGTAAGGTAAATAATGATTTTATCAAAGACTAGTTGACAGTTTACCGTCCATTCAAATTATACTCCATTCTTGAGAAGGTGGAATAATGGTTCACCTATTTTGCTGAATTCTTTCTATAAACTTGCGATGATAGCTGATCATTCCAAGGAACACCTGAACGTTGTGCTTGCTACTCATCCGCGCCATACATTTGATCACTTCAACTTTTGCTGGCTGGGGCTGCAAGCCATGTTTATAAATAAAAACTTCAGGTATTCCAGATGTTCACATTATAAATTACACTTACAAAGTTTGCTCTTAAGGTCAGCGTTAGCAAGCTATCAAAAACCTCTTTCAGATATTATAGATGATCCACAAAAATTCTGGAAAAGATGTTGATCTTGTCCAACTAAATCAAGACGCAGGAAAATCTTTAAATTGCCCATTATACTATCCATAGCCCGCTGAAAGGTCGCAAGGGCGTTGCACAGTCACTGCGGCATTCTGGTGGGCTGATAAAGACCCTGAGACGTGACCATGGCGCATTTTTCCTGTTCCGCCAGAGGCAGCTCTATCTGCCAATAGCCCGAAATTAGATCATTCAAAAAGAATTATTGTGCTCCTCCCTAGAAGTCCAGCGCATCATCAATCCATGGTAAAGGATAAGAATCTTTTTTTGTAATATCATTGACTATGCGGTAGTCTAATACCACACAACTAGAGACATATTTTTTCTTAATGTCTAGCATCAGGGAGGCCTAAGGACTCTTAGAGAGCATTAACATCTCGTGCTGTACAAGCTGATTTATTTTGGCGTTAACTACCTCATCTGTCACTTTAGAACGTCTAATCAGATGGAGGAAAATTAGCATATTCTTTCCATTTTTATATGGTGTAATAAATCTTGTGCACAGCCAAAATCACATTCATTTTTCACAAAAATAAAACTATATTCTTAAAAATAGATTGTGCTTGATCTTTTTCTGTCTCATTTATCTCTGAAAGGTTTTCCTGAAGGATTAAAGAGCAAACAGATTCAGATTGAGAAAATAGAGCGAAAATTCGCCATGGAACCCCAAGGGAATTTTTAAATGATTTTGTTTCTCAGTATAACTTGGTGGCTCGCTGGAATGGTCAGGCTACAGTTATTGCATAGCGGAAACCTTTATATTCCACAATCTTATTTGGTAACTGATGGGTTGGACGCACAGCTGTTGATACTCAATAGGCACTAGTCCATCCAAAAAAACAAGGTAACTACTCATTGACGTTTAGGAGTGAGGACCCCATCCTTCTAGTTATGGAATTGTTTTTCCCATAATCTCCAAAGTGTTTTCTTTGAAAGTAGCTTTGACTCCATAAGTTCTCATAAAAGGGTTCTAGAAGGAAGTCATGCTGCTGATTTGCAAAACAATGGCAGGAGAAGATAACACTCAGGAACTGAACTGCATTGGCAGAGCACTGTAGGCTCCTTCCAACGTAGTGGTATGAGGTACTGCCATACCATATATATTCCAATAGTTTAGGTCTGTCATGAGGCCTAATCTTTTAATAAACTTAATAAACACAATATTCACTGGAGCCCCACTATCTACAATCACTCTGACCTTTAGCTTTATACTTATATATAAGGCACACTGACCAGGGGACTTACATAAACAATTCAAAGCTATTAAGCCCATAAACAAATGGGCGACAAGATAAAATAAAACCTCCAACCAGGAAGGGAGTGGAGTACCGCTAACCTACCATGGCAGAGGGGATGGGGTCAGGTAGATCTTCTTCAGGCGGAGGCTTTGTGGAAGATTCATATTGGTTGTAGAAGAAGACAAAAGATGAGAGCAAGGACGGTAGGGCATCAGCGTGGTGGGGTTGGAGGAGTGTGAAATAACGGTTACTTTCTTCAAGGTTTGCCTGAAAGACAGCCTCAATTAACTCCACAATATGATGTTCAGCTTGAAGGCAGGTATCCAAGAGTTGGGCTAAACTGGCTATATGTTGCCAAGTGATTTTAGCAGTTGGGTTGAATGCTGGTAGTTTTGTAACATGCAAGACAGCGTCATTGGCATCATTGGTTAATATGGTGATTTCCTCCTGTGCTACTTTGGGGAAATCAGAGGGGAACTTGAAGTTCTCAGCCCTTCATGGAATTGATCAACTGATTGGGACACTGCTTTGTAGAGGTGGTTGCTGTGGGAATCCACTGTACTTTCGCTCGCTAGTTCTGATGGGTTCTGGATCCACAAAAGGGCTTTTAGATAATAAAATTATAAAGCACTAATTAACCAATAAGTTAATTTTTATAAGGTTTATTAATGTTGGCGTGGGGAGAAAATGAACCCTCACAATAAATGACCATTCAAGTATTTAAACTGTATTGAGGGTTGAGGAAAATTAATGATAGGTTTGGAATAGCTTAGACTAGTTTAATTAGGAAATATGGGAATGTAGCCTATTGAAGCTCAGAATACTCACTTCACTTTGGCTGAACAATGGATAGGGAATTATTCTTTGGCTAGGACATACCCGTGGGATAACAATTTGTTGAATTTTAGCCAATCCCCTTTGATAAATTTATCGCACCTTGGGGGACCCCCACCAAGCCTATAAAAGGGGGTGGTCCTCGCGTGGTGCTTTAATGGACCTAGTTGTGGTTAGGGGAGTACCATCCAATGGACGCCCCAGGGTCTGCCCCGTGGTCAGAGTAATCTGACAGCTTGATCTCATGTTTATTGCCATGAAGTATTTAGAATGGTGTTACCCTGATTTGTGAGGTTTTGATTCTTGGCATCTAGGCTTGATTCTTCCAAGTCAGTTTGCACAGGGTATCAGCCACTGAGCAGCCAAATCGGATGATATGAGGATCGCCAACTTTTTAATAAAACTTAATAAAATATGTATGGAGCTATCGCCCCTTATTTCGACCTTTATTTTAATATAATTGCAGACTTATCTGCACTCTTGTATCACCCATAAAAAGACTAACCCATTTAATCTTTCATGTGACTCTTTATATCTTGGTTCCCCAAGCCAGATGTATCCTTGGCTTGGTAATCTTCTATTCTTCTTCCCTATTTTAATTACTCTTGTTTGTATTGAATCTCATCATAAATCCACCCAATTCTTCAAATGGTCATCACTTTGTTCGATTATAATTCAGATATCCCTTTTTGTAAATATCGAGACTCGTTATTATCCCCTCCAATCCGCTGGTATGGGTAGCATATCATCCAGTCATATTGACTCCCTGACATTACCCCCCCTTTGAGTGGATGATAGGCTCTTACTGTTTGTGGGCTCAGAGGAACTTTGCGTGGACTCAGTTGATAAAAGACCCCCAGTGGGTTCCTTAATAGTGTAGACATCCATTCCAGTCTTTTTGATTATCTCGAATGGGCCAGCCCAAATGTTAGAGAGCTTGTTTTTCCACCCAAACCCATGCTGGTCGTGGAATAAAACATGGTCCCCCACAATGAACAGCAGAAATCACTCTGTTTCTTCTGATCGGCTGCCTGATTGCAAATCTTCTTAGCCAAACTGGTGGTGTAGGCTTCCATTTGCAGCTTGATCAAGGTATCCATAAGAGTCTTCAAATATCGCTGGGGATCCACACCACCAGTGTCTTCTACACACGAATAAAGCAAGGTAGGCAGAGCCGGATGTTGACCATACATCAGCTGAATGGGCTCTTACCAGTGGATAAATGATAGATGATATTATATGCGAAGACAGTGGTAGGTAGAAGGGAACTCCATTCCAAGGGCTGATCCTTTACCAGTTTGCAAATTATGTTCACAAGGGTTCCGTTGACTCACTCTACCATCCCATTTGATTCTGGGTGATAGGGAGTGATCAAAACCCCGTGGATCACCATCAACTCATTCAACTTTGGCAAAATATGCAAAGTGAAGTTAGTTCCATTATCTTTCAAAATGAACTGTGGGCAGCCATGTCGCTGTATTACACATTCCATAATAAACTTAACAGTGGTGACCGCGCCCAAATCGCTAATAGCCCTGCCCTCCACCCATCAGGTCAAATGATCGATGGCAACGATTATATACTTGGATCAATTGGCTCTAGTCAGCAGAGGTCCCATTACATCAATGGAAATGATGTACCATATGAACTGGGGTTTAACTAGCTGGTATGTGGTTTTCTTGTGGAAAGGCTTTCCCACTTGACAATGATGGCAACAGCTAACCGTTTCCAATTTGTAATATTGCATGCTTTCCCAGAAGTATCAGGGTCACAGAAACTCCAGCGTTTTCCACAATACTCCATGTCCTATGGCCTGATGAGCATCCATATAAATCAAGGGTCTATCTGAAGGTTTAGGAAAATTCAGCGTCAAATCTCTGATCCACTTGTATAGTTCTCCTTCACGCAGAAAGGTATCCGCCCTAAATCCATCTAGTACCTTAATCACCTGCAGCAGCTCATCCTGGTATTTGTTCTCCACTATCTTCTCATACATTATGTCAGCTAAATCTGCTGTGATGGTGACCATTGGCAACCGAGAAAGACAGTCCGCGTTCTGATGTTTTGCCCCCAGTCAATGTAAAATCTCAAAATTATATGCCTGGAGCTTCAGCGCCCAACGTGCAAGCCGTCCTTCCAGTTTACACAGATTTTGTAGCCAACGCAAGGAAGCATGATCTGTCACTACTTGGAATCTTACCCCATGTAGATATACCCAAAACTGTTTGTAAGCATAGATCATCGCTAAACACTCCCACTCAGTCATGGTGTAGTTTCGTTTATGACAGTTCAAGATTTGACTACAGAATGCGACAGGATGCTCCACGCCATCATTATCCTTTTGGGATAAAACTGCCCCTATCGTGGCAAGGGATGCAACCGTTTGTACTATTAACTGTTTATCAAAGTTGGGATATTGCAAAATGGGTGTGCTTGCTAATGTGGTTCGCAACACATCAAAAGCATTCTGGCATTGTTCCGTCCAATTGAAGGAAGCATTTTTCTTTAGCAACTCAAAAAGCAGGGCCCCTGATGCAACTGAAATTGGGAATGAACTGTCAGTAATACCCAACCATCCCCAGAAACACCTGAATGTCCCACTTATTTCCTGAGCGAGTTATCTTGCCTATCACTTTCACTTTAGCTGGCTGTGGTTTAAGCCCATTTGAATCCATGACGAACCCAAGGTATTCCAATTGTTCTTTGAAGAAATGGCACTTCTGAGGCTTAATTTTGATATTAGCGGCAGTGAGGCGCTAAAACACTTGCTCCAAGTGAGCCAGGTGCCCCATAAACATACACAAGAACACATTGATGTCATCAAGATAAACTATGACGCAGGACAGCTTTAATTCACCTAAAATCATATCAATGGCACGCTGGAACGTAGCCAGGGCATTACAAAACCATTGCAGCATGTGAGTTGGCTGGAACAACCCTCTCAAGGTGATGATTGCACATTTCTCCCATTCCGCTAATGGCGATTTGATCTGCCAGTACCCTGAGATCAGATCCATTGTGGAAAAATAGTTCGCCCAGCCCAATCAGTCTAATGCATTGTCAATCCGTGGAAGAGGGTAGAAATCCTTCTTCATTATGTTATTGAGTTTACAAATAGTCAATAACCGCCCGATTTGAGCCATCCTTCTTCTTTACAATGAGCACAGGTGATGCCCACGGACTGTTTGAAGGCTCTAGCATTCCTTTCTCAATAAGTTTATCCACCTCGTTAGAGAAAACCTCTTCCACCACTTTTGACCATCTAATAGGTTGCGATCAAATGGGAGGGTGATCCCCCATATCTATCTGATGTACCACCCCTTGAGCACACCCCAAGTCATGATCGTTATTTGCAAAAATATCCTGATACCTTTCAAATAATACCATAGCCTTATCTTGCTGTTCCGCCAATAATCTCATGAGCGCTTCCCATGGAACTGCGGTTAGTATGCCAAATGAGGAGCGAGCTGGTAGTCTGGGATCCTCCCATGAGCCAAAATCATGAATATGACGAACTTCCTCTATAGGGAATAAGTGTAAGTAAGCCACCACTTGGTGCCGCTGGATCATTATTGCCTTCTTCTGTAGGTTCACTAGCAGCACTTTCACCTCCCCATTCCCAGGTAGTAGTAACCCTGGAGCCACATGTGGTTTGAGCCACGAGTGCTGGTGAGGCGCCATAATTTCTCCATAAAGCCCCTTAGGGACATCGATTTCAAGTTTAGTCCCTTCTATGCTCTGGTGTCCAGATGGTAGGCTTAAAGTGCACGTTGCCCAAAGTGGGATCCCTTTGTACTCATATATCTGGTTGGGGGAGGATCCTGGTCCACTGACTCAGTCATCAATAACAAACAGGAATCAATCCATCACTGTAAGCTAGATTGATCTGACCAGAGTGGACTGGATCCGTTGGGATTCCACCAGAGGAAAAATATACGAGAATCTGTTGGCCAAACATAGTAAGGGTTTCTTCCGCTATATTTATCACAACGCCAAATTTCCTCACAAAAGCTGCGCCAATTAACATATCTGTCATGTGTCATGGTTAGATAACATGATAGTAGGCATTGATGCTAGGAACAAGGCTGGGCGACAGGAGGCCCAGAAATGAAGCTTCAGGCTCTGCATGACTTGAAGCACACCTTAGATCGACGCTGGGTGCAAGCCAAGCAAGCCCAGGTTGATACTAAGGACGTGCAAAACGCCCAGCCTCCTATTTCAGCTCAGGCTTTAAAACGAACGATTTATGTTTTGAATGAAGACGGTTCAATTAGCTTGGTTGGAGAACAAGGGTTTGAGTCCCACTCCAGCTATGAGATTTTGATTTCTGGTAAAATAAGGCTTCAATTGATTACTCTAGTGAAGGCCCTTTCGGTGTATTTTACCAAAATGGATGGAAGTGTCTGTTTATTGGAACATCAAGGCTTGGGCGCATGGCCGTGGAAACCTAATTTCCCTGATTTATTTTAAATATGTTTTTGTGATCAACACTCCTTGTTAATTGACTTGCTTAATAAAAAACACCCGTTATTTTACGTTTTCTAATGGTTCCTTGGGCAACCCTGGTGGTGGACCTCTTCAGGGAGGTCTCCAACCATGTAGGCCACTACCTTATCTCGCAATTTACCAAGATCCCAGGGGCACCTGTGGGCCGCCCAGGTCCCCTCCAGATAGAGGCACCCAAAGCCCCTGACGTCAAGCCGCACTTGATTATGGACGCCCTCTGGGGTCCAATCAAGCGGTGTTGTTTCTTACTTGCCTGGTATTTTATGTTGCTGTTTATATACTTGCCTGGGGGTACCTTTTTACTGGCACTGCTCGAGGTGCTTGTATTCCCATTCTTTTAACGGCTAGTTCCCTAGCAATGTGGGTTTGCATCCCACATCATCTTGCTGGGAATGAGAGAGTTACAGATACTCTCTTGACATCATGGAAGCGGCTGATAAAAATTAGACTGGGCTCCCAGTTGGGGTGTGTAAGCACCCAGTGGAGAGCCCAGAATGCCAAGGGCACAGTGGTCTGTGCGACTAGAAGAAGGGGGGATCTAGTGGGGATGTGAGGAAAGCAAAGGTTTATAAATGTCCCGAAGGCCCCCAAGGAAAACCAGATGGTTGCAATGGGGGAAACCACAAGTTTTGCAGGGGCAACCCCCAAGGGCAGGGTAGGCAGGGAGGATGACGACTCCTCCAGGAATCTAGGTTGCTGGCCTTCAGTTACTAGTAAGTGAGCCTGTGTGCTAGAGAGGGGCGGCACAGGGCCCACCGTGCGGGCAGGGGTGCCATCAGAGGGGAAAACAGACCCGCAATAAGTGTTAGTGGCGAGCCTCCCTTGGGCGGAGTGCTCTGGAGCCCCCAGGTGGGTGGGATTAGCGGCAGATGAGCCAGGTGTGGGGGCTGAACTCATAGGCATCAGGGCGGGGGCGCCCTGAGGCTGCTCCAATGGGGGAGTGGTCTCAGGAATCCCAACGGCAAATTGAATGGACAGGTTCACATTAGATGGGTATGCAAAAATGGATGGAGAATTGAATCCATCATTGAGAACTAGGCGGTTTGCCGCAGATATGATCCACCACCATGTGGCGGGGTCAAGCAACTGGATGACCCATTTGGAAATCA
>JAKSZP010016073.1:0-106880 GCA_022478985.1 Massospora cicadina | reverse complement strand
CCCTTTTGATTGTATAGGCATCCAAGGCCAACTTATCAATAATCTGAAGGGATTAATTTATAAACTGATTAACTTGTTTTTGTGCCCAAAACCATGAGTATTACAATATTTAACTCAATTGCTGATTATGAAAGTTGGGGGAAGCTGGCCATTTTGTATCCTCATATCCCTAGCTTTAAGTTTTCGTTTATTTGTGTTAGAATAGGCCAAGGAATGTAACCCAATCAGGACTTTCATCAAGGTTCTCCAGATATTGGAGAGGATCGTTATGAACTCACCTCAATAAAATAATATAAAATTGGGGGCAACCCATTCTAATGGCTGAAAAGAAATTCAGAAGGAAATTTCCCTTTTGATGAATGATAAGTTAAATTATAGGCGAAAGTCACAGCTGACATATATGTTACCCATATAGAAGGTTTCCTGGCGACAAGCTCCTTAAAAGTAGCAGCCATAATTCCATTTACTCATTCAATCATCCCGTTGGCCTCCAGATGTTAAGGCGTCATCAGTACTTCCCAAATTCCCATTAGCTCATTTAATTTCAGGATAATGTGAATGGTAAATTTTCTGCCATTTTCTGTTAAGATAACCTGAGAGCAGTTATGCCAATAATGTAGCTGCATTATTATGAGCTTGACAGTACCGCTAGTTTCTACTAGCAATAGCTCACGTTTCTACCTAATGAGTTAGGTGGACAATTGCTACTGTGACATATCAACTTTTCTCAATACTCAGGGTCAATGGCCCTACAACGTCAATTGATACAGTATGCCACGCAAACCCAGGCTCCACTAGCCAAAATGTTATAGCTTTCTTTTTTACTTGTGCGCCTAACATATGGCGCAGCAACCAAGGTGTTTGGCGACATCATATTTTAGGAATTCCCATTAATATTTCTATTGAACCTGTTTCAGAGTCTTCTATAGGTCCCCGTGGCCAGTTATTTTATGAGTCACAGTATTAATTTGTAGTGCTCTCAGAGGAGCTTGGATACAATATGGATTTTACCAGACAATTTTGAACCATTGCCTCTTGATAAGCCTCATACTCTCCATTGCTTTTGTGATGACCCGCTGAATTTCAGGCATCTGGTCTCCGGTATCCCCACTGATAATCTTCTCTTTCTGATCATCAGCTTCATTTTGAAAAACTAAAACGGAGGGTGATAGTGACGGCTTATTGATAATTTGATGCGTTGTCCCCACTTGGTATATGATCCCATGGTCATATGCTTACAACTTAAGAGCCCATCAGATCAACCTCCCTTCAGGCTCTATGAGTTATACAGCTATCTCAGCGAGGAGTGATTGGCCACTACAGTAAAGTGGATAATGTGAATATATACCCAAAACTGCATACAAGTATATGTTAATGCAAGACATTCTTACTCAGTTCTAGTATGGCTGCACTCCTGCTTACTCAGAGTACAACTTCCATATGCTACTGGGTGTTCATCGCGAAATTTTTCCTCCTGACTCAACATTGTACCAATTGCTGTCAAGAATAAATCAGTTGAAACAATGAAAGGTTGATTGAAGTTTTGTATACTTCAGTATCAGTTCTGTCATCAGGTACATCCAAAGGTTGTTGAATGAGTCTGGCGCTTCCTTTTTCCATATGAAAAACCTTCTTACGATACTTCAACAAATGAAAAAGAGGCTTGGCAATAGAAGCAAAACACTCAATGAAATGTCAATAATAGCTGACCATGAATAAAAAACCTGCACATTGTAAGCAATTGTCAGTTTAGGCATGACCTAAATTTCTTCAATATTGGGTTTTTGAGGGTGCAGCCCATTACCGTTGACAATTAACCCCAGGTATTTAATTCAATTTTTTAAAAATGGCATTTCTGTGGCTTTATTTTTTTTTTAGTACTAGATGGTCCCAACCCAAGGGGGGGGGATTCATCGATGTCTGTGGCTTTATTTTTCAGATTCACATTGGCGTATTTTTCTGAAACCCTCTTCTAAATGCTCAAGGTGATCCGTGAAAGTGCTGCTAAAGACATTGATGTCATCTAAGTAGAAAAAAATGCACAACAACTTTAAATTGCCTGACACAGTATCCATGGCTGTTGGAACGTCATTGGTGCATTACAAAGACTTTGAGGCATTTTTGTCAGCTGATATATGACATTGCAAGAAATAATCACGCATTTTTCCTGGTCTTCCATAGGAAAATCAATTTACCAGTACCCAGATATAAGATCATTGCTGAAAAGAAATGAGCCCCTCCTAATCAATTAAAAGCATTTTTGATCTGTGGGAGTGGAAAGGAAGTCCTTTTTCTTTATATTATTTAAATGATGATAGCTTTTAATGATCCATTTTGATCCAGCCTTCTTTTCTACATTTAAACTGGACTGTCACAAAGGCTTAAGGATGGAACCAGCAACCCACAATCAAGTAGATTTGTAACTTTAGTTGGCATTTATTGCCTCATTTTCTTTAAAATTATGAATAGGTCACATAAAATTTGGCGGTAGATTCCCAAAGTTGATCTTATGAACTATATTTTTGGCGCATTTAAATCAAAATCATCTTATTCAAACACTCTTGAATATTGTTATATATAATTTGAGGACTTGATTTTTATATTCTTCTAAGATCCTCATCAGTTTGTCCAGATAAAATACAGTGAGAATTTCTGGTGATTCAGGATCATTAGTTACCCTATCTTGTTCAGCTTACAAATGGTGTGAAAATATAAAAGCTCTGTGGTAGGGACTATATAAATGAAGGCCACTACTTGTTTTTTTAATCTGTATTGGCCTATCCAAGAGATTGGCAACCAGTACCTTAATTTCTCTGTCTGAGGATTAAAATCCCAGGTGCTAAATAGAGTTCAATTCAGCCTTTTTTCCCAGGATGCATGAATTTCTCCATAAAGATAGTTAGAAATATCCAAGGTAAGGCCATTCCTGATGTTGCATTGTTCCTTGGACTTCACAATCATCAGCTCTCAGTTCCTCAAAGGAATCCCCCAACTTTCTTTAACTTGGGTTTGTGGTGGCCAGGAATGTTTGTCAACGTATCAATACTTTGTGTGAACAATCTCTTCCGCATAGATCAAACTAATGTGGTCATTCTTCTTGGTCAGTAATGATTTTCTTTTAGTGGTAGAACAATGGCTATTTTGTCCCAAATTTTTGAGAGTATTGTTTTAAAATCACACTGTACCCCATGCTGTTGCATGAAGTTGTTCCAATCAATATTTTATAATTCTGGTTGGGCAGAAATATGGCCAGTGCAGTCACAAGGAAGGAGCCAAATTGTAAAGTCAAGACGCTATAGGTACCTTGAGATTTAGTGGTATGTAGGACTGCCATCCCATAAACCTTAACATAATCTATGTTAGGGATAAGCCTTATCTCCTTCAAAATTTTTGTAGAAACAATATTGGTTGGAGCCCCACTATCAATAATGGCTCAAACTTTTACTCAATTTACTCAAATATCAGAAAAAGTGCAATCAGAATAGGAAGAAATATTTTTATTCAACCGAGGTAAGCTGACCAGGGGACAGACATTACCGAATATATGTGAAACTAAGAGAATAACTAAGAAATATAAAAATTGGGCACCCCAGGGTACTCAAGTTACCCCTGTTGCCAGCGGGACTGCCAGGTATGGGGGTTGGTGCACTACTCCAAGGGGGTTTCCCCTGCTATGGAGCAGGTGTGAAGGAAAGGGTCTGTGTGGAGGAACCAGAGTGGGAACCATGATTCTATGAGCGCTTTTTGCCTTAGTCTCATATATCCATAGAGCCAGGCTTGGAAGTGCTCTAGTAAGTGGACATGGAATCTGTTAATAATCCCATGCCGGTTGGGACCGTGCCCTTGAACGCATCTAATTCAATTGTGTGTATTGTCCACATTGTAATGGGTATTATTAGGGAGCGGAGGGTAGATGGGATTGGTGACTCGATCTGGAGCGCAAGATACTCTTTGATATTGAGAATTCCTGTTCGTTTTATATCTTGAGCAGGCGTGCGACTTCCTGCCATATAGCTTTGGTTGGGGGGCATGTTTCTAGGCGGTGATGTAGGGATCCCTCCCCTCCACATACTGAACATGTTTTGTGGAGGGAGTTGGAGCGGTCCGCCGTCCTATAGGTCCTTCTCAAACAGCGCCAGGCGTTTGCTCTTATCCTTGGTTGTAGGAGTGGGTGGTGTGTCATTTTCCACATTGCTTTCTGTGTGGTTAAATCATAGGGGATATCCAACATATCTAGGTATTCTATCCTAGCTATGTTTGGGGTTGTTGCGAGCATATCCCTCTGGGGGTGGTTTTCTGGGTTTCTTAATTTGAATTGGGGGCTGGGTCGTCACCTTCCCTGTATAGTACCCATGTTCTCTATGGTCCATCCCATACGGCGGATAGTTTGGAGGATATGTTTGAAATGAAGAGAGGTTCCATGCGGTCCCGTTGCAGTAGGGTGCTTGGCAAGGTATGAAAGTAGTCTGGGTGGACTATGTGGGTTGGTTAATTTGAGCGCCTGTGCAAAGTTAGTCCTTGCTGCTCTGGACCAATGTTGTTGTGGGAGGTCTGGAACAAGGACTTTCTTTATCCATGTACCTAGGATGTGATTGGCATGGCTTTCAAAATCTATTAGTCCCATGCCTCCGCTTGAGCGTGGGCCAAATATTGTTTCCATCCGTATAGGAGGGTGAGAGCCAGGCCACAGCCAGCCCTGGATAAGCGCATGGATTGAGGTTATAAAGATAGGTGAGAAGGTGATCGCGTGGGCCTGGTACCACAGTATTGGGAGGATGAGCGAGTTAGCAACTGTAACTCGTCCTGTTATTCCTGGGGTTCTTCCCTTGAGGGAGGCGACGCGTTTGGATATCCGTTGTAACAGGTTACTTTCCATTGTCTCATTAGCATATCTCCCTGATTCTAGCCAGATTCCAAGGTGTTGGACAGGAGTGGTGGTGGGAGGTGTTGCAAAGGGTAAAATAATTGGGTTTTTTCTTCGAGTGTTGGTGTGAGGTTCTGATGTTGTGGCCCAATTGTTTGTGTATTTGCCTAAGAGGATGATTTCTGTCTTCCTTTTGTTGAGCGATGCATTGCTCACCTTGGAGTATTCCTCTAGAGTGTGTTCCAGCTGTCAGGTATCTTCATTGTTTACTATACCTGCTACGCAGTCATCTGCAAAGGCCAGTATCTTGACTGTTGGTTGTCCTTGTGCAGTTATCCCCACGAGATGTGAGTCAGATACTCGGAGGAGCGGGTCAAAGCTGAAATTGTATAGCAGTGGGCTGAGGGGATCCCCTTGTTTGAGCCCTCTGTGTGGTTTGATATTGTTTGTTAGGAATCCAGGGCCGCATACAGCCATGGTTGCAGATTCTGTTAGGAGCATCGCCCATTTTATGAATCTTGGTGGGAGTTTGAAGGCATGTAGACATTCTTTTAGGTATGGCCAGCTAACACGGTCATACGCCTTTTCCTGATCCAAGAAGACCAGGGCACCAGTTGCTTTGGATTGGCAAATGTTTTGCAACAGGGTGTATATTGTTCCAGATTGAACGCCCTGGTATAAACCCAAACTGGTTGGGTGATAGGACGTCAGATGCAATTGCGCCTAATCTAGCTGCTAGAATTTTTGTTAGAATTTTTGTGTCAGTGTTGGAGAGTGCAATTGGGCGCCAGTTGTCCAGGTCCAACTTGTCACCCTTTTTATACAAGGTTATAACGTAGTATTCATGGCCTCCTGGTAATAGGCGTGATTTCAACAAACTCTGGTTCATTGACGCCAATAGGAGGGGGGCGATTTGTTGAAAATATTTTTTGTAAAATTTGTAGGGTATCCCATCAGGCCCTGGGCATTTCCTATGTGGTGCACCGCGAATTGTTTCCCAAAGCTCCTCCCGTGTGATAAGGGATAGTATATTGTAATTTGGTGGTGTACTTTGTATCTTGGCAGTTTGAATAAATTTTTTTATTTTTTGTGGATCTGTTGGCATATCGCAATATAATTTGGTGTGATAGCATTGTACTTCCGCCTTGACCTCCTCAGGGTCAGTTGCCATGGTGCCGTTGGTCTTGCGGACCTGTGTGCATGTGGGCTGGTTTCCGTGGGAGTGGAATTGGTGGAAAAAGTATGTTGAACAGGTTTCGCCTTCCTTTATGAACTTACCTTTGTTCAATACTTTGATTCTGTGTTGGTGTTCAAAGATGATATTGTTAAGTTGGGATGAAATTTATGCCAATTTGCATCCCCAATTAGGGCTATAGCCAGATCTCAGAGTATTTATTTCCAGGTGGTCTAGTTCTGCCAAGGTACGCTTGATTGTGGCTGTGTCCACGGTGTACTTGCGTGATGCAATATGTCAGGTTTTGTTGATTAAATCTTTTGAAATTTTCCCATGTTCTGATGGGATTCAAAGTGAATGGGGCTGTGAATTCTGGGTTTGTAGCCTTGTTTTCAACCCAGTCAGATATCTCAGGCAATCTTATATTTTCTATGTGAAGCTTTCTCCAAGGCGATACCTGTGTGTGGGATGGGTTGGCGCTAACTGCACTGTAACTAATCAGTGATCAGAAAAATTGATCTTTTTTGTTGTAAATTTGGAGATTCTTGAGTGGTGGGATTGTGGGATGAGGTTGTGGTCAATATAACTCATCGATATGAGCAGTCCCTCATGTATGTTGGGTCTTGTCATATGGGGAAGGATTGGTGAATTGGGGGGAAGAGCATCCTGTAAGCCAAGAGATGCCTTCATTGTGCTGAATTCAATGTGTCCAGGTGGGTTTCCCCTGGGATTAGGCCATCGATCTGTATTGGGGTTATCCCAGCAGTTGAAATTGCCTAACATGATGATGTCTGGTGGGAGGGTGAGGGTAGAAATTTGTTTAAAAAATTTTTCTCTCAGTTGCAGTGCACGGTGCATAGATACATGCTAACGAAATTATTTCATCTTGGCATGTGATTGTTGCTACCAGGACTCAACCGTGCAAGTGTGATGATGAATTTGTAATTTTAAATTTTTTGTTGTTTTGGACTATCACCCCACAGTGAGACGTCCATACTGATTGTGATGGTGCGACACTGGTTGACCAGGATTCTTCTTCCCCTTGTAGGCAGTGGGTTTCTTGGATGGCCAAGATGTCTACAAGAGGTTTTCGTAGGAATGCCAGCTTTTTGGCTTGGGATGTATGAGCCCTGGCTCCTGCGATATTTAACATCCCTATTGACACTGAGGTGCCCACGGCGCCTCAGGAGCAGTTGGGAGGACCCTCTGGTCCTATCCCACCGCGGCTCATTTTTGCCATGCTCCGCGTCTGTACTCCAACTCTTTCACTGCCATTGTTGGTTCCCTTGATCTGGCCCAATGATTTAAGGGAATTGCGGTTTTTTGCATTTGTGTCAACTTTTCCTGCACAGGTCTCAGTTGATTTGATGCGGGTTGTTGATTGGATTTTATATTTTTGAGGTTCAACTTTGTTGCATTGTGCACCGCATTTTCACCCAGATTGTGGTTGCATTGTTCCTCAGTATGTGCATGACTGACGACGCTTTGTGGCTCAGTCTGGTTACTGTGAAAATTTTCGACCTGGGCATATTGTTCTGATTGGTTGGTTTGGTGAATATCTGAAATATCCTCCTGAATTTGTCCATGGTTAATGGCAGATTCCGCATGTGCCGCCGCTTCAGCTGCTGCTCTCTTGTGGGCTTTTTGTGCTGCTTTATGCTATTTACTTGTAACTGGGTCCACGATGGAGTATAGTCCATCTTCACCCCAGCAGAATAGGTGGTGGCCATCAGTCATTTTGGCGAAGTTTTCATTATCTTCGTCCATAGCTTCTTCACAAAAATCATTTTCCATTAAGCCCTCTTTTACAGGGCATTCATGTTCCTTGTGGCCCAGTGAGCCACAGTGGTTGCAAATGGGTGGTGCGTGCTCCGGTGTAACTCAGAATGCAGCCAACTGGCCCCCATCTTCAAAGTGAAATTCTGTTGCGCGGGGAATTCTGGATAAATCCTCTTCCACTTCTGGGAAGGGGTTGATTACAGCGATAGCTTTGCCCGTGCACAGGTCGGGCATTAAGCGAAATCGCTGTAATTCAAGTTGTTGGATTTCTCCATAGGCCACAAGACCTTTGCGGAGCTCTTCCTCAATTACCTTATGAGGAAGGTTTGTGGGGAGCGAGTCAAAGGAGATGAACAAAGTTTTTGCTTTGTTCCATCTGGTGCGCACGGTGCGCACAATTTTTTGCCCTCAGGGAGGGCAATTTCCATGCAGATTTTTGCTGCGGCATCAGCTTCATCAGCTGTTTCAAAACCAATATCAATCCAGCTGTGGCCCATGTTGTTGGTGGTTACGTACACCACGTGAGGGAAAAGTGAGGGCTGTGCCTCACATGTTTTCTCCCACAGGGTTGGTGACTCATCCCCAAGGAAGAGTCTGATCCCATGTTCCACCTTTGACAAAGGTTGGTTGAATTGAATGTACATGTATTGCGCATGCTTTACAGTAATTACCATAAACCCAGACAGTGTCTGAGTTTGCAATTTCTTTGCAGATTGGGTTCCTGGTCCCCCTCCAGGGCGTTTCTTGCCCTTAGTTTCACCGTTAAGTGCACTGCTTGCCACGACGCTTGCCCATGTTGTATTACTTTTGTTATTAAAGTCGCCCATCTTTCCTGTGTGTGATTATCCAAATTTGCTGTTTGAATCGAATTGTAGTAATTAAAGTGATTGTTACAAGAAAGAAAAACAATAGGAAGAAATATTTTTTAGTACTAGATGGCAATAGGAAGAAATATTGTTTACTCAATAAATGGCGGCATTGTTTGCCAAATAAAAGGATTTCAAAAGTTTTTTGGCTACCTTGGACAATCTCCTTGATGGTATCCATGGTGATCAAAAAAATAAAATTGTCCAATGAACTATCTGCTTCCATCTTTTCTGTTGGGGCTTGCAGCTTATTCAGATAGAGTCATGCAGTTTTTCAACCAAATTGAGCTCAGAGCCCTCACTTGCAATGGGTAACTGCAAAAACACAGTCAGGGGGAACATGCATGAAGGCGGAGGTATACTGTTCCTTATCTACTCCGCCCAATATTTTCTCAATAAGGATAGTTGTTTATCTATAGGGAAACTACATTAATTTTGTCAGGTTTAGTGTGGCAGAACTCTAAGATATGGCCATATTAATTGCACTTGTAGCAGATGACCTGATTCCACATGTTGCTTTTGCAGAGTTCATTTTAACAAACTTACTCAACCTTTGGGTTTGGCCACCACTTGCTCTTAATAGGGGGTCTTCCCTCCATAACCTATAGGAGCAGTGTTGGTGTTGCAAAAGCTCTTGCTTGGGCATCAAATGTGGCTCCACAAAAGTTCAAGAATTTGACCAACTGAGCTGTTTTATATCAGCTTTCAGTGCGGGGATCATTACCTAATTGAGCACTTTATGTCCTCACAGCACTGACTTTGTGGCAGTCTGGAAATCAAAATCAGTTAACGCTCCCACACCTATAAGTATCTGTGCTTCCTGATAGAAGTGATTGTCAAAGGCTTTGATAGATTCATCTCTTCAAACTGAATGCTGAGAAATTTCTGTTTCGGTTGGAGAGGTAATCCAGAATGATAAAGCTCCCCTATAATTGCAACCTTTGCTTCTGCATAAGTCCATTTGCTGGCAGCTAGATGCGGCAGAATGATATTGTGGCTTGCCATGTCAATTCAGTTTACAATGTAACCGCCTTTTGGTGTCCCCGCACTACATTATTACATCTCAAACAACTTAAAGAATGCCATGATATTGTTTCTTTGAAATTCCAGCAGTTTTGGAATCATCTGAAATTCCATGGTCTCAGGGGGATTGCTGCCAATTTTTAACCACCAGCTGATGGTTTTCATAGAAGAGGAATAGCGCCATATGGGGTAAGCTGCTGGGTTTTATTCATATTTTGTAGTGTGCCTTGACTAGATTCAGTGGAACTGTCATCCCTGTATGAGATCTTTTCTTAAGAAAAAAGATTCACTTTGGAACCATGAGGACTGTGCCCAGTTACCTTCTAGCATGGATAGCCGATCAATGAGGGTTTTTCCCATTTCTTGCATCCAACTTCCATGTATTCAATTTTGATACTTCCAGCATAGTTCTTCCAATTCCTTGGCTAGCTGGCAGATTTGGTCAGTAAAATTGTCCGTGGTTTTACTAACAGCATAGCTCAATCTTGTGCCTCAATCATGTCTGAACCCTGCTTCATCATAATACCCTCTATTGCGGCAACTCACTTTTTAATTCATCCCTTGCTTCTGAGATATGGAATCCAAAGCTGTAACTTCAAACCCTGACAACTCATTCCAAATTCCCTTAACCTCAGCTTTGTGTGAGCCTTCATGCCATTGACTAACAAGCGTAGCTTTGCAACTTCTTCCTTGGCATTTTTATGCTGCTTTATGAGATAGTGGATAGACTCATACATCTTCACATCTGATTCCATTTTCCACATATTCTAGATCTGCAACTTTGGGAGTTCAGTATTCTATAACCTTAACTTGGCCACTCCCCTTTTCATTCACTGGTTCTCCACACATTCTCTTAACTCAAAACCTTATGGACAACGTCAGCCCAGAACCACCCTCTAGTAAGAACCACTTGTTGAAAACTGGTCGCTACACAGGTTTTCGAGGGTATTCCTGAAGTTAATGCAATTTCCTGTTTGATGACGTGTACCACAAATCTGAGCCAATAATTTTTCAGTTGACACTTGGTCATTTTCACTACATATCTATGCACTTCCGTCCTAAATCAACTAAAACTAAATTTACTGCAAAATCTAGTATACCAAGGACAAGATATTTTATTAGGGAAAAATTTCATAAATATATAGTACTTTGTCCACCTAGTGCCCTCCTATTAGAATCATAAGTATTCGTTGCCAAAGAATAGCTCTTCAATCATTGACCTGCAGTTTTGGCATGCCATTGATCAGAACTTCATTTGACTCAAATTTCCAGGCTAGGCAATCCTGCCCTCAAGCTGGTAAACAATCAGGTATCATCCTTGACAAATTAAGGATATCGTAAACATTGAATTATTTTTAAAATTAACTTGGAGCTCCCTTCCTTGGAAGCTTAAAATCATCATCACTAGTAGTTTGTGTTGGAGATCATCCCTGACCAGTTCACTACTATTGGAACATATTAGAAAAGCATAATCTGGTTAAATTCCCAATGCTCAGGTAATACTTGCTTTGGGTAATCACCATAACTAACTTGACGTCCTCCACAGGATCAGGTCTGATATGCGGCCTCTTGCTCAGTATATCCAGTATTATATGTATCAGTACTTTAACAAATTCATATCTATATGATCAGTAAGTAGGTCATGGCTTTCTGGTTTGCCAGTGTGCTAACTTCTTCAGTTTTTGGTGATTTAAGTGTCTTATGGTCTGAACAAACAGTCACCGTTTACTTTTCTTCTGCAGCAGATATCACCAGTGCATCATTGCCCACATGAAGGCGGCCAATTCTTTGTCATATATTGCTCATGAGAATTTGTCTCCGATGAATTTTATGAAGAAGTATAACATCAGGTGTTCTTGACCATCAGTTTCTGTAGCAGTACGGCCCCACTGCAGTGCTGGAGGCATCACATGCTACAATTAACGGTTTGTCTTCATTGGCATGCCACAAGAATGGCCTGAGGTAAAAACTTCCTTGATAGCCTTGAACGTCCACTGACATCTTCTGAACAGACAAACAGTGTGTTTTTCCCATTAGGGGGTGGAGGGGGCGTCCAGTTCTAATTTTGCCATGGAGAAATTTTCTGAGAGGGTAACAGATCCCAAGAAACTGCAAAGCTGTTTTTGGGTGGTGGGACTTACCCATTTTCTCTATAGCTTATAATTTTGGGGGTGCAATAACATGCCCATCCTTAATTACCAGGATCCTTAGAAATTGCAATTTGTCTTTAAAATCTGCATTAAGACAGTTTCACATGCAGACCTGCCCTCTGAAAGGCAGCGGCCACAGCTATCAAATCCTCTTCATGTTGCTCCAGCATGAAGTTGTGGACCAGAATGTTGTCAATATATATTACTGTGCATGTGAAGTGGAGGTCTCCTAGCGCATGGTCAATGACCCTCTGGAAAATAGTAGGAGCATTTTAAGCCTAAACGGCAAGACCCTTAACTTGTATATGCCATTGAATGTTCAGAATGTTTTTAGCCATTCTTGGCCCTCCTTCATACGGATCTGGTGAAATGCATCTACTAGGTCCAATTTCAAGAACGCTTTTAATTTATCAATTACTTAAGAGATCGCAGCCTCAAGTAGAAGTGGAAACAAATCAGGAATGGTAGTGTTGCTTAGGCGGCCATAGTTTATGCAGGACCACACAGTGCCATCAGGTTTCTGAGCAAATACCACAGTGATGATAAGGCGATTTTTTTTAATTTAGCCCCATAGCCATCATCTCATTGATCCAGATTTAGGGCTTGATATTCATAGGAAGTGTACAGTTAAAGTGGGCAATAGATTTTAATAAAGTCCACCATCAAGCAGAAGTCAATATTGAACTCAGAGTGGGGTGACAAATGGTTTACCCTACCTATGTCAAAACCTTTTTAGGGTTTGCATAAGGGCATCATGGGCAGATCAGCTACGGTATAGAGGTGTATTACTCCACAGTGGCTGCCAACGCATTCCCTTTCACCAAAAGTAGAGATCAGAGGAATTTGTCAGAATGGCAGAAGGTCATGAATGTGAGAATATTCCATTTAAGGTTGATGATAACTGGCTGTCAGCGCCACCATCCTACACTCAGGATCATGTAGTAAAATAGGTCTGGAATCGTCGAGAAATTGATGTGAAACTGATGCTCATGGTCCAAAAATTGCAATGGCTCACATAAGGGCAGAGTGAGCATCAGTACCCTTGAGATTACATAACTGAAGCCCCATTGGTAACTGCTAGATCTAAGGCTTGGCCATCTTGAGATCAATAAAATTTCCCCAAGGCGTATATTTTAATTAAGGCGTTAACAACAGTGAGTCTTAAACTGACTGTAATGTCCACGGTGAACAATAAATAAGCACATGATGAGTTTATTAGAGTTGTTCATTGCGCACACTCTAACATTGGCATTCACTTCCTTAAACATTGAGTAATCCTGAGATTTGCTGATAAATTGGGAGTGCATTGCTGCCACATGAGCGTATGATAGTGGGGCCAATGTGGGATCTGATGAATCTATCAATGGGCATATATGGCTGAGATCTATGATTATTAGATTATGTTAACATCTTTTTTCAACTTGTTTCATTGTCTCAAATTGGTAAGGGGACAATGTTGGAGTCTCTGGATCCACGGGAATAAAAAGGGTTCCTTGAGGTCTGTTTGATACCTTGCTAATGAGGTCTTAAGTCTGAGTCCATATGGGTTGGGCTGAACCACCAAGATCCCAGGTGCATTCTGTTGTTGATTAAGAGATTCACTTGATTAGGGAGAGGCTGGATTTGGTATGTGGTCTTGGGTTAAAGTACTAGGTTGCAGGACGTGAGGGTGACAGCTCCATAACCTTACTATCCTTAGGCATTGTGGTGATGTAGGGAGCAAGGGTAAGCAATTCTGGCGCATGGGTGGATATAGCTTGACAGATCTCTTCAACATGGTTGAATTAACTATGCAATCAGTCACTTAATCTTGTTCCATATCTGTATCACTGTCCATTTTCTACTCATCGTTGATGATACCAGCACTCCATCTTTAAGAGTGATAAGGTTGGTCTAGTATAGTGGTGGTAAAGCTTATTTGGGGTCAATTTCTTGGTTATTTTGATTCCAGGGTGGGCCTCGATCTGTTGAGCCACCTTGTACACTTTCTCCAAATTTTGAATGTTCATTGTACGATTTCATTTGAGAGTCCACTCCCTAATTAAGGGAGGCCCATAATGCAACAATGGTAATGTCCTCTGGGAGTTGGAGGGAATCCACTAGTTGGTGGAAAGCCTTGATGTGGTCATCTAAACTCACAACTAAGCCTCGCCATTAGAATAGTTGATATAAGAGTTGTGGCCCTGATGCCAGAGTGGCTACTATTGATGGAACAACCTTGAAAAGTGAGGGAAGTGCCTCCCTAAGGTGTGTGTAACGGATCAGGAGGCACCTGATCTGTACATTTCCTCAGACCGGGTAGCGCTTGATCCAATGTTGCTTTGATCCAAAGGGCCTCAAACTTGAGGAAGTCAGAGCTTGGGAAGTTTGACATCCCAAAACCAAGATGCATCCACGAAATGTTGTCAGGCTTATGCACAGCATGGATGATGATCTGGTGGGATGTGGAGTCTTCACAAGTGATGTCTGGATGGTGTTCAAGAGAGCCTAGCATAGAAGGGAGCTTACTCAATACTTGCAGAGTGCTATCTATTGGAGGATGTCAGGGCCCTGAGGGGCCACTTGCATCTTATACAAAATAACAGAAAATAGAATAAAAATGATTACTTGCTAATAAAGAAATATTATTTATTAAAAAGTTATTAAAGTATTGAATTGGAATCATGAGCTCAACCAGTGAGCTTGACATGGTGTTGGCGTCATCCTTGGTCCTTTCCTGGTCCCAGACCCTGCTGTTGATGTGCAGTTTTGTGTGGACAGTGGTGCAGGAATACTTGGCAACAATGAGGAATGGCGGAAGGGTTTGGGAATGGGCTTTGGCGGGTTTGTCCCTAGTATGGTCAGTAACATGGCTCTTACTTCCTAATTTGTTCATAGCGTGTTGACGCGAACCCACCTGTTACATTATATGCAACTCTAATATATTTTTGTCAGTTTTGTGGGGGCCCCAAGAAGAGGTGGTAGCCCAGGGAGGGGAGGAATGGTATCACCATGTTTTGACAGTGGTGATGGTGAGTTTCTCAATAACATCCACAACAAGAGAGGTTGTTAAAGTATGTGGTTCAAGTCCCATGAAGATGGAGGAGAGCCATGAAGGATTCACATTCCAAAAGGGTGGGCGACATTGGCTATAGAAGCTTTGGAGAAAATTCATCATGTGATGTCACAGATTCGTTTTCAGGTGCAGTTGGCTCAGGCGGCGGAGGGGAGACCCCTTTCTCGCTGCATATTGTGCAGATTGTGCAAATTGTGGAGGCACTACCCTCAGATCTGGCAGGGTGGGTGCAAGAGTTGAGTGAGGAGCAAGGTCGCCTCTCAGGATCCATGGATTAGTGTGTCAAAAGGATCAACCGGGCTGCTTGTCTGGATGAGGCGCAGGAAAAGGCATGGTCATCTCTGCTGATGGTGTATCAGGAGCAAGGATTGGTTGAAGAGTATGGGCGGATTTTCTGGCCATTGGAAAAAGCAGCACAAGTCTCAGATTTGCAGTCATTGTGAATGTTTCTACAGGGGCTGCAAGCGGATATGTTAGCCGCCATGGCAGCTGCTAAAGCTCAGAGTATGTTGGTGGAAGTCATATTGGTGATGCAGGTTGAGAAACAATCGGCCTTGGTGTGAAACTGCCAGGAGAATTCTATGTCTCTGGGAAGGGTCCAGTCACCCACAGTGTCTCAGAGAGGTCAAGTTGGTTGGCAGTGATCTTCCAGAAATTTTGGAAATATCCATGGAAGGTTCTGCCAGGGAAACGGTGAAGAGTAAGGAAGAACAAGAGGTCAGGGACCTTGGAAGATATATAGTCCTAGACCTACCTTATCTGCAAATTTGCAATCTGAGTGCTTTAAACATTAAATCTACTTCTTCACTTTACTCTCTGTTATTTATTCTGGTGAAGTTATATTTGCAGGGTCAGATGGAGAAGGTGTTGGCCCTGGTAGATACTGGGGCTGAGGAAAACTATGTGGAATTCGCCCTGGAAGAACGTTTAGAGTTGAAAATGAAGGAGGGTCCTGAGGTGGTGTTTGCCAATGTGTCGAGAAGAGCTCACTCATGGTGTTTGGAGCCTTGGGTAGCTGCCTAACAGAACCAGTTTTGGTTCAAAGAGGGCTTCTGTGCAATCAGAAATCTGGCCCATCCTGTGGTATTGGGGATGCGATGGTGGAATCATTTCCAGCCTCAGATTGATTTGCCGCATAAAACAATTATGTTGAATTTGCAGATGGGGCCTTGGATGAGATGGAAGATGGAGGTTGGGAGTAATGTTATGAGTGTATGCAGTAAATTTGGTGGAATGCAGGAGGTAGAGTTACCAGCCAAATATAGTACTTAGTGGGTGTATTTGGTCCTATTGGGAACTCGCCTTTTTCCCCTATGGGTTATTTTGCGTTCCATTCCAGTTCAATGAGGGGTTGGAGCTTCCCAGGGGATGTCTGGTATACCCTCCTAATGAACAAGTGAAAGAAGCGTTGGAGGGCCATGTGAAATTTATGTTGGACAAAGATTTGATTGAACCTTCTAAGTTACCGGTGGTGTCTCCATTGTTACTGGTGCTTAAAGAGAGTGTCAAATTATGCCCATGCATGTATTTCCTATGTCTGAACATGTTCACTTAGCCTGATCCATATCTGATGCCTTTGTTGGAGGATATTCTCCCAATGGTTACTGGATGCACCATTTTTATGAAGCTTGACCTCGCAGACACATTCAATCAAGTACTGGTGAGACCAGAACATCAGCAATACATAGCGTTTAATTGTCATCTGGGTGTGTACCAGTATCTCATGATGCCATTCGGTCTTATGAATGCTCTCACAGTGTTCTAGTGGTTGATTGAACATGTTTTTTGAGGGATGATCAGGTAATGCTTTGCCGCCTATATGGATTATATCTTAGTGTTTTTGCATTCCTGAGAGGATCATGTCCAAGATGTATGGGAAGTTCTGGGGGCAATTGGCCATATGGGTCTGAGATTGAAACCTTCCAAGTTTGAATTCAACCAAAGCTTGGTGACGTTTCTAGGCAGCATGGTTTTCTAGAATGGATTGAGGTTATGTCTAGATAAATTGTGCGTGGTGCGAGAATGGAAGGCCCCTACTGATCAAATGGGGGTGCAGAGTTTTTGGGAACATTTAACTTTCTACGTCAGTTTGTGAATAATCTATTCCAAATGGCCTTACCTCTCATGTGTCTAACGCGGGATATTCTGTTTGTGTGGGGAAGAAAAGAGGAGCAGTCATTTAAATTACTGAAGAATAAGTTACTTACCATGCTTGTATTGGCCCATTTGGATCCCAGGAGGTCATTTGTGGTGGAAACCAATGCCTCAAATTATGCCTTAGGTGCAGTGTTGCTTTTAGGAGGGAGAAGATGGGCTTGAAAACCCCATGTGTTACTTTAGCCAAAAGATGCTCCTTGCTGAAACAAATTATCCAATATATGATAAGGAGCTGCTGGTGGTGATGGCGGCCTTGTGGGAATGGCAGCACCACCTGCTCTATGCCTAACATCCTTTCAGTATCCAAACAGACCATAAAGTGCTGGAATATTATCATGAGCTCAGAGAGATAAATCAGAGGCAAGCCACATGGCATGTGGAGCTAGTCCAATATAACTTCCAGGTAGAATAAAGGCCAGAATCGTCAAACATCCTAGCATACTGGTTGAGTCAAGATGAGGGCTTAGTTTTTAAGAAGGAGGAATTAGAGGAGTTTAATATGGCCACAATGTTTTGACCAGACCAATTTGTGATGATTGAGGGTGAAGAAAGTGATCTAGGCGAGGAGGTTCACCAGAAGCAAATAAGGTCATAATTTGGCTGGCAACTGAAGGCTTAAATGAAGGAGGGATGGCTGCACAAGCGCCATGGGGCCTTTATGAATAAGCGTGGGGTGTTATACCACAATTCTCGCGTATGGATGCCCAACCCATTGTTACAATGGGAGGTTATTTTGGTCTCTCACAATCATCTGTTGGTGGGTCATCCGAGAGTGGAGAAGATGGTGAAGTTTGTGTGACGGGACTATTTATGGTTGGGCCTGCATAGGGATGTCAAGAAGTATGTGGGGGAGTGTCTGGTATGTGCAGAGGCGAAGCCCTCAAGGGAACTGCCATTGGAAAGAAAAACCCACTGCAGATACCATGCGCTCCATAGAGCTCAACTAGCATTAATTTCATAATGGGTCTTCTGAAGGTGCAGGGGAAGGATGCAGTTATGGTGGTCATGGATAGACTTACCAATTACGCTGAGTTTTTCCCATGCACTGGGAGATTTTTGGCAAAGAATGCAGTAAGGGTCCTCATTGATGAAGTGTTTGCCCGACATGGATTACCTGAGGAAATCATCCTGGACTGTAGTCCACAATTTGTCTCAGAATTCTGGTCGAGTTTGCTTGGGAATTTGGAAATCAGGCCTGGTCAGTCCTTGGCATACCATCCTCAATCTGATGGACAAATGGGGAGGGTGAATCAGATACTTGAGCAGTATCTCCAGTGTTATGTTTCCAATTGGCAGGATGACTGGTTTTTGTGGGTTCAGATGGTACAGTTCGCTTATAACAATCATTGTCAATCTTCAATGGGAATGACACCATTTTTCGCAAATCATGGTCTCAATCCCAGATCAAATGGGGGATCCCAAAGGCAGAGTGTTTCAGGGGGCAGATGAGATGGATTGTACCATGGCAGATATTGGGAAGAAGCTATGGGAGAATTTGGAGTGGGCAGTGGCTAAGCAGAAGTTTCAGACAGATTGATGAAGAGCGCTGGATCCAGCATTTGAGCCTGGGGAGTGGGTATTGGTGGCGGCTAAGAACTAATCTGTTCCAGTTAAGAGTTGTAAGATGGGACCAAAGTTTTGGGCCCATACCAGATCATCTGAGAAATTAATCAGATTATCTTTGAATTAAGTTTGCCAATAGGTTCCAAGGCCATCTGGTGATTCATGATTCCCAGGTACAGGCGTTCAAGGGAATAGGTCTGTATCAACTGGGACCACTAAACCCTAGGGAAGGGGATGTGCCAGAATATGAGGTGGAACAGATACTGGACGTGAGATGGGTGAGGGGCTGGCAGAAACTGCTAGTAAAGTGGAAAGGCTATCCAATGGAGGAGGTGACATGGCAGATGAAGGAAGTCTGCGCACAATTCCTGGGGAAGGTTCAGGAGTTTTGGGCCTCACAGGGGGGGTGATGTAACGGATCAGGAGGTACCTTATCCATACATTGCCTCAGATCAGGTGGCATTCAATCCAAATGTTGCTTTAATCCAAAGGGCCTCAAACTTGAGAATTTGGAGCTTGGGAAATTTTACATCCCAAAACTGAGATGCATCTGTGAAATAAAATCAGGCTTACAAATAGCATGGATGATGATCTGGTGGGATGTGGAGTCTTCACAAGTGATGTGCTGGACAGTGTTTGAGAGAGCCTAGCATAGAAGGGAGATTACTCAATACTTACTGGAGCGCTATTTATTATAGGATGTCATGGCCCTGAAAGGCCAGTTGCATCTTCTACAAAATAACAGAAAATCATATAAAATGACTGCTTGTTAATAAAGAAATATTATTTTATTAAAAGGTTATCAAAGTATTGGATCAGAATCATGAGCTCAACCAGTGAGCTTGGCATGGCGTTGGCGTCGTTCTTGGCCCTTTCATGGTCCCAGACCCTGCTGTTGATGGGCAGCGTTGTGGGTCAGTGGTTCAGGAATTCGTGGCAATAATGGGGCATGGTGGAAGGGTTTGGGATGGGCTTTGGCTGGCTCATCCCTAGTATGGTAAGTAACATGGCTCTTACTTCCCAATTCATTTGTAGCATATTAGTGAAAACCCGCCTGTTACAGTGTGAGTTCTGGTGTAGAAGAATGCAGACCCATATTTTTTCTTTGCCTTCCAAAGCGTCCAGTAGTGTCAATGACTGCTGATTATAAGAGGCCTCAGTAGTTCTATTTAGGGTATCTCACAAATTGAGTTCCACCAACACTCACAGCACTTGGTGAGCCACTTCGTCCAAAAGGGCAGGAAGTGGGTACTATCACCATTATGTTAAAGACTTGGGTATATTAGGGGGGTGATTGGTTATGCTTATTGAACGAGAAGTACTTTCTTGATGGCTCTGATCAATTCTACCCATGAACAACATGTCAGGAGAGTGCGCATGAGACTATATAAACTTTGTTTAGCTGTAGAAGAGCTCACTATTAACAAATCTTGGGCCAATGATATAATTGCAGTATTAATTAGATGGAATATTATATCAGATAACTGACATTCCATAGAAAGGCTTGGCTTCCATTAGGCCTATTCCAATACCTATGACAGCATCCACAGTCCATATGGCATCGCTGTTCTGATAACCTAAGAGTAAAATCTATGTGTAGATAAGTGCATGAAATATTGGTTGATGAAAATCATCCCCATACTAACCGCTAGGGTGAGCGTCAGCAATATATCTTGACCACAATAAATGCACTGAGGATTGACTAGTTGGGTTGGGTTGAGAAAGGCTGTTATGACCATCTCTGGTGTACATTAGAGATGAATCCCCAATACCTTGGTATATGCACTTGATAGCAGGAAGTGACAACTGTGTATCAATTTTTAATATCATTAGTTTTCCCATAGGTATGTCACCAGATTTGCTTTTCCTTTTTTGTAGTTAAAGTGGATAAAATTGGATGATTTAATGGTCAACTGTGGCTGATGATCTGTGTATGCAGTTCCTTGGACAAATGGATTTTAACACTCCTAGGGGATGATTCCCAAGATTTTCTCTACTGAGGGAGGCTAAGGCTGTAGCCACCATAGAGATGGCCATGACTACACTGAGATAAATGAGTGTGGGCCCTCCATGGGTTGAGGTGGTTCCTATAGGGAGGCCAGTATCTTTTTTAAATCTAAAAATAAAAGGCTTTCTTGGTCAAATTAACAATTTATTAAGGGTATAATGAATTTAACCCAAGACCATTAGCAGTGTTGGGTTTATATAATTTTTAAAAAATAGAAAAAAATTATTTAAGGTATGCTGACCAGGGGGATATTACTGAAACTCAAAGAGCAAACAACAAAATTAAAACAAAACGGAGCAACAAACCAACAAAATAAATATTTCTAACCAGGAAGGGAGAGGATGACCGCTAACCCACTATGGCAGAGGGGGAGGAAGGGTCAGGCAGCTCATCTGCAGGCACAGAAGCAACGGCAGGAGCACTAGCGTTGTAGAAGCAGATCAAGTACAAGAGCAGGGGCATTGGGGTTTCAGCATGGTGGAGGTCAAGGTTTATGACAAAGTTATTGAGATGCTCTATATTATCCTGGATGATAGCTTCAAGTAATTCCGCCACATGATACCCAGCCTGAAGGCGAGCATTTGGGAGTAGGGCTTAACTGCAATAATTTGCCAGGTGATTACAGTTCTTAAGATAAATGTCGCTAGCCCAGAAACATGCATGGTAGAGTTGATGTCAGCATCACTTAATCTGTTGATTGCATCCTGCACGTTTTCATGGAAATCAGGGTAAAGTTAACTTTTCTCAGCCAATTATGGAATTCCTCAACAGACTTTGCAACTGTTTTGTAGAGTTGGTGACAATGGTAAGGCCACCGCTGTTAAGGCAAACTGGTGGTCACTTTGGAAGGGGATGACATTTGGTTTAGGGGCATAACCTCTGGATGGGATAGGCTTATTAAAATCTGAGGTTAAAAATTCATCCAAGTCATACCCATCTGGGTCATTTTCTAATAATTTGTCTTCCTTCATGGCAATTATCTGGTTTGCCCCAGATGCGCTTGCTGGTGCTAACGCTGGGGAATCCAATAAGTAGGCTGACTGCATGAGGCTAGGACAGCTGAGAGGAAAGGGGCGGCTCCAGATACAACGATGGATGAGACTCCAATCATCATAATAAATCAAACTTAAAAAAAGACATAATAAATCCTATTGATGAAAATATTTTATTATGCTAACATGCAGGGATTTTTAAATGGTGCGCAGGGACATGGTGCCTCAAGGATCATTGTGGCCCCATCCGTGTAGGATCTCTTTAGGTCTTCTGGTTTGCCCATTGTCTTGAACCTTACTCAGATCTTGCCACCCTCGTGACCAGGTCAATGGATACCCCAGGTCACATGTCTCAAGGAATGGGGATCTAACGTTTTCCCAAATTTTGAGTAAATTATATATAGCCCCAAATTTGATATATTTGCTAATAATATAGATTCAAACCCTATTTCCAAATCTATCAAGCCATTCAAAATTTATGCCCCTTAAATGGAGGTATCAATCCTTCCCCTGGACAAGGCTTTCAACTAGCCCAGGTGTCAGGAAGTTGATATGACTGGACAATATGCTACCCATACAGGCATATCAGAGGGGAATCTGAGATGAGTCTCAAGATTGATGGAAAAGGTATATGGATAATAATCAATTGTAATGTTGACCATTTGGCAAATCGAGGGAAATTACGCCAAGATTTGATATAAATGAGAGCTTCTAGAAAAGAAAGGATGAATAAAAGACTACTAAGCTGAGGATGCATCTGGCTTTGGGAAACAAGATATAAAGAGTCATATGGAGGATTGAGTAGGGGGTCTTTTACCATGATTAGGTGGTTGCAGATAAGTCTGTGATTAGTATAAGATAATAAGGTCAAAATTAGGGGCAATTTTTCCGTATATAATTTTTCAAGTTTTATTAAAGTCGGCGATCTTCATATCATCCAATTTGGTTGCTCAGTGCTAATACCCTGTGCAAACTGACTTGGCGGAATCAAGACTTTACGCTGAGAATCAACAGTGGTGCTCACTACAGGGGGCCACTGGTCAACTGTAGTTCTTTGACGCTAGGATATGATGATGAGCCCTCATTCATTATGACAAAAATTTGATCAGATTCTACACAAGTTATGCTGAAGAAGCATGGGATGCACCTAACATTGATCTGGTATTATTTACTGTAACTGTGCTGGGTGATGATAAAGTTATGATCAATCTGCAATTAGAAAACTGCCCTGAGCTGATGGCTGACCAACAAGGACGCTCCACGAATGTGACATCTCAGCAGCTGCAGAATATTATGGAGTGGCTGTTGCACAGGTACTGACTATACAAAGATGAGGTGGGGGAGTACGCCTTGAGTTTGTTTTATAACCAACGAGACCAAGAAAATTGCTATGCCCTGTGTCATGTCCTATCTAGATGTGACTACAACAGGGTTGGATCACCACCTTAGTGTCCACGGAATTGAGGAGTATCTAGTCGCCTATGTGCAACCATCTATTCTCTGGCTACTGCATGTGCTGGCTTGCCACAATATAGAGATTGGATATGTAATATAGTTCGCTCAAGCACAGCAAAATGATACTCACATCCTTCTCAACCGCCTTGATCGCTCTTTTTTGGAGGTATATAGGGCGCTGGTTCAGATGGGCCATCATGTTGGGGATGTCCACTGTCAATTGGACATTTTGGTACCACAGTTGAATTTAGTGTTACCCTGGGTAATAGGAGAACTTTTGGATCAGCATGGCCTATCAGTGGAATGGATTTGGGATGTAACAATGTTAGGAAACAATACCAAGTGTTTTATGACAGATCTAGCCAAATGGGCAGAAGCGCTTAAAGCCATGATTGCTCAGCTTAAGGAAAAAATAACACTGATGGAACAGTGAGTGGCAGATCAAGTCAGTTCCATATCAGCTAAATTAACCCAACTATATATCAAATGGAGTATTCAGCAAACAACAGATAACACGCTTATCCTTTGGTTGACATCCTCCAAATATCTCCAGCTAATCTGTCAGATAACACAACTAAAAGTTGTTGGCCAGGCTGAGCGCCGTCGAGCTTTCCCTCTTCCAATCAGTGAGACAAAAGAGTATGAAGTCATGCAAGTATGGCTTGATACCCTTCGATGGGCCAATGAGGTATTGTTATGGGAATAAGCCACCCTCCTTGACCAAATAAACGATGCTAATCAACAAGCAGGTAACGCTAGCTGGCAGCATGCACAAATGCAGAACATAATCAAAGATGTCCTCTTGTAACTACAAGCAGTGGAGCAGAAACTTAACATTGAGCAGGAATTCTTTTGGGAGTTGCTACATCAGTATGAGACACTGCAACAGGAATTCCAGGATGGACGGTGTAGATGCTATTTGGTTAGATGGAGCAGTTAATCAATGAACTTTTTGTGGAGCACGCCGGAGCCATGGGGAGTGGTGCAGTTAGTGGTGATTTGGGGGAAGAATGCTATGGATCAGCTAACAAATATCCCTCTGGCGTTGCAATGGACCTCCACGTGACACTACTTCTTCCAAGTCCATTTCAACGGATTTGAAACCATCCAGCTAGCCATATGATAGTTCACAAGGGGGTGGTTCCCTTAGTCACTCTGGAACCAATTTGCCTGCTCCTTGTGGCAGGATCCTGGAGCAAGGTGAAGCTGTTTGAATCAAAAAATTACCTCCTTTCAGTCATGATGGTAATCTACATAGATACTTTAAGCAATTTGAATTCGCCATGGAAGGAGCTTCTGATTGGTGGAAAGAGAAACTGTTACTGCCCGCTCTATAGTGGAAAGCGCTGATCAAGTTACCTGATACCTTCCAAATAACTCGGTATCCTACAAAGAAGTTAAAGCAATTGTATCCAGCTGTTTGGGGGAACTACCAAGATGGTCCAATGGAAGGCCAACTTCCTGACCATACAGTTTCACCGAAATGAGACCCTGTTAGAATTTTCTGAACGTTTCTTGGCAAAAGCACATGCTCTACTTGGAGCTAACATTTTATCTGCTGAGGATGTTGGTATAGTGATGAAAGCGGCCATCAAACCATATTGGGAACTACATAATGCTATGTCTCACATTTTGGACAAAGATGCAGGACTTATTTGAATTGTGAACACCTTATGATGACTCTCCACCATGATCAGTGCCCCTAGTGTAGCCTGAAAAACTTCTTATGTCTCCACACCAAACTCTTCAGGATATGGGCTGCAGCAACCAAGCTATCAACTGCTGGAACATATTTATCCATCATACAAATCAGAGGACCCTTTTTGGCCTATGTACACTCTGCCAGTTCGTCTATGGCCCTGGAACCATACTGTCAATTTTTGAACTGGTCCTTCCACTGCAAGCTATATATGTGAACCTTTTATGAATACTTGCTTCCAGTGCGGATGAAGAGGTCATTATGCGGGAAATTACCCTAGCAAACCACAAGTGTATATGATGCCAACTGAGAAAATCGTGCAGGGAAAAGCTCAAGCAGAGTAGAGATGGAACGCTCTACCTCCACTAAGTCCAATTCACTTGTCCCTAACGATTCCCAAGAATCTCTTTGGGTAGGATTCAGAACTCAATCAGATAATTTTTATACCAACAGCTCCCATAAGATACCCCTGCTTTTGTTTTGGAGAGTAAAAATTCTCCCCCAAGCCCTGAGTTCCGTCAGGATGTACAGAAGCCATATGCGTGGCAGATCCTGGAACAGACAGGCACCAGCAACGCGGATCCCTCGATGGACGTTGCCTCTTTATTAGAAGTTAATGTAGTCATCCTGGTGGAGAAAATTGCTAGTGAGTATCCTCAGGTCAGCAAGGTCATTTCCTCCTTTTGAGTAACACAAAGCCCTTGGACGTACATGTAAGAAACACTGATGGTTCTTCTTACTCAGAATGCACTTGCTGCAATATTTTCATTTAAAACACAAAAATCTGCACAATTATAGACATAGGAGCCCCTATGAACATAGTCTCTACCAGGTTGGTGTCTAAGCTTTTTTTGAAACCGAATGTGGACCATTGAGTAGTTTATGGGACTGTGGGGACGCATAGCACCGTGTCTGAAGGAGCATATAGTGCATTGCCTTTATGCTTTGGGTCAGTCTGGGCTTCAGCTCCAGTGGTGGTTCTGCTTAACAACAACTATGACATGTTAATTGGCGTGGCATTTATGAGGAACTTTGGTGTTTTGATAAATATGGAGGAGGAAACTCTTAATATTTTAAGACAACAGATCCCCATTTATTTTACCTCATGTAAAAATTCCAACGGATCTGTTCCACTCTAGTCAAATCAATCTATCATACAGCGATGGAGTGATTCCTGTTCATTATCAATGAATGAAGTGGTGAACCAGGGCCCTCCCCAACCAGATTTATGAGTACAAAGAGATTCTGCTTCAAGCAGCAATCTCTTTGATCCTACCGTCTGGACACCAGTGCATAGTAAGGACTGAGATTGAAATTGATGTCCCTAATGGGCTTTATGGGGAAATTATGGCACCTCACCAGCACTCACAGCTTGAACCACATGTGGCTCCAGGGCTACTGCTCCCTGGGAATGGGGAGGTGAAGGTGCTGCTAGCGAAATTACAGAAGGAGACTTTAATGATCTAGTAGCACCAAGTGGTGGCTTACCTACACTTAGTTTCTATAGAGGAATTTTGCCGTATTCACAATTTTAGCTCATGGGAGGACCTTGGACTACCGACAAGTTCATTGTTCAGTGTATTGACAGTGGTTCTGTGGGAAGCACTTACTGGATTATTGGCGGAACAGCAAGATAAGGCTATGGCTTTATTTGAAAAGTATTGAGATTTTTTGCACATGACAATCATGATTTGGGGTGCTCTCAAGGGGTGGTACATTGGATAGATACAGGGGATTACCCTCCCATTTGATCGCGACCTATTAGATGATCAAAAGCGCAGAAGAGGTTGTCCCCAACGAGGTGGATATATTTATCACGAAAGGGATGCTAGAGCCATCAAACAGCCCATGGGCATCACCTGTGCTAATTGTAAAGAAAAAAATGGCTCAAATTGAGTGGTTATTGACTAGCATAAACTCAATAATGTAACAAAAAAGGATTCCTACCCTCTTCTGTGGATTGATGATGCGTTGGACTGATTGGGTGGGGTGAATTATTTTTCTGTCATGGATCTGATCTCGGGGTACTGGCAGATCAATTCTCCATCAGTGGAATGGGAGAAATGCGCTATCATCATGTCAAGATGGTTATTCCAGCTGTCTCACATGCCACAAGGGTTGTGCAACACACCGGCTACATTCCAGCGTGCCATGGATACAATTTTAGGCGATTTGAAGCTGTACTGTGTCTTAGTTTATCTTGATGATATTAATGTGTTCTCTCAGACGTTTGCAGAGCACCTTGCCCACTCAGAACAAGTGTTCCATCGCCTCGCTACTGCTAATATCAAGATTAAGCCTTGGAAGTGTCATTTCTTTAAAGAACAACTAGAATACCTTGGGTTTGTCATGGATTCAAATGGGCTTAAACCACAGCTGGCTAAGGTGGAAGCAATAAGTAAGAGGACTTGCCCAGGTAATAAGCGGGATATTCAAGTGTTTCTGGGGATGGTCAGGTACTACTAACAGTTCATTCCCAATTTCAGTTGCATTGGGGCCCCACTTTTTGAGTTGTTAAAGAAAAATGCTTTTTTGATTGGACTGAATGATGCCAGAACACTTTCTATGTATTGCAAACCGCATTACAAATGCACCCAATTTTGCAATATCCCAACTTTGACAAACAGATCATAGTATAAATGGACACATCCCTCTCCGCTATAGGGGCAGTATTATCCCAGAAGGATGACGATAGTATGGAGCATCCTGTCACATTCTGTAGTCAAAGCTTAACTGTCACAAATGAAACTACACCTTGACTGAGCAGGAGTGTTTAGCAGTGATCTACGCTTACAAACAGTTTTGGGTATATCTACATGGGGTAAGATTCCAAGTAGTAACAAACCATGCTTCCTTGTGCTGGCTGCAGAATCTGTGTGAACCAGAAGGATGGCTTGCACTTTGGGCACTTGTAAAAATTTACTCTATTGGTTTATTATTGGCTGTCAACCCAGTAAACTTTTTACTGCACAGGTTCAATTTCCTTGTGCACCTCGTTGTGTTGTATATAATGTATTAATTGATAATAGTATGGAGACTATTATCCATAGTTGAGTTTGAACTATTATTAGGCCCAACGCTTCAGTCCAGTACTTCCAATTAAATACTCTGTAAGTTGTACTTGTAGGGATTTGTTCCCCATATTCCTGTCCATCCAATCTTTGTTAAGATACCCCATTGACAGTCTCTCTCAGCCCAACACACAGTTGGCAGCTATCCCTGATTGTGGTTCCTTCATCTCTGGATACCCACTTGGATCTTTACTCTTCTCTCTGAGAGTCTTCCAATTATTGCCTTCTGCAATAATATCCTTAAGATGGAACGTCACAATGGATGCTGATAGCCTAACTATACACCAAATTGATAATATTACTGTAGATAATAATTTTTGCTAAATGATGGTTTTTTATATGTTTTTTATTATAGTAAATCCTAGAGAATATATAGTAGGGGATTCAGCTGTTTAATCCTCGGTTGACACCTCTTCAATGAAACAGCAGCCATTGTCATTGAATCACCCTTCCTTGTCTCAACAGCAATGATCTTCCCCATCCTGGCTGGGAATCCGTCATTGGACATCCTTGAGACCTCAAATGGAAAGAGCCAGAAAACGTATCCCTAACGTTTTCCTCTCAATCCAATAAAACCAACCATAATTGGCTAGCGACTTGCTTAGGTAATGGGACTTATTACCCATTATGGCAGATTGCTTCACCAATTAATCAATTTGCTAGTTGCAGGTGGCATCACTCACCTCACAACTCACTATTCATTCCCAATCAGTCAGTGATAAAACCCAACCGATACCAATCAGTACACCTGATAGTTAATCACTATCAGATGCCTTATTTTGTCAGCCACTCCTCCTGATGAGATCTTAAGTATTCGTCCAGATTGATCCCTGACAGATATGACCAGGTGAATATCCCAAAATACCCCAAATGTAGTTCCTCTAAAACTTGGGCTAACCAATTTCCAGTTTCACTTCGCCTTAGGAAGTTTTCCCCTAGCGACACCAGGTAATCTAGCAGGCTGGTAATATGGGCAAAAATCCCAACAGCACTGAAGCTCCAAGCGTATAATTTTGAGATTATACATCATCTGGGAGCAAAAACATCAAAATTTGAATTGTCTTTCCCAGCTGCCAATAGTCACTATCATGGCAGATTTAACTGACATAATTTATGAGAAGATGGTGGCGAACAAATACCAGGATGTGCTGCCACAGGTGATCAAGGTATTAGATGGGCTCAGGGAGGATACTTTTCTATGTGAGGGGGAACTATGTAAGAAGATCAGAGACTCAATGTTGAGTTTTCCTAAACCGTCAGTTAGACCTGTGATTATTATGGATGCTCATCAGGCTGTAGGACATGGAGGAATGTGGAAACTCTGGAGTTTTTGTGACCCCGTTACTACTGGGAGAGCATTCATTACAACATATTGGAAACAGTTAGTTGATGCCATCAGTGTCAAGTGGAAAAGCATTTCCACAAGAAGACCACATACCAGCTGGTTAAACTCCAGTTCGCCTGGCACACCGTTTCCATTGATGTAGTGTGACCTCTGCCAACTAGCGCCAATCAATTCAAGTATATAATCGTCACCATTAATCATTTGACTCGATAGGTGGAGGCCAGGGCCATTAATGACTTGGGTGCGGTCACCACTGCCAAGTTTATTATAGAGTGTGTTATACTATGACACGGCTGCCCGCAGTTCATTCTAATGGACAATGGAACCAAATTCACTTTGCACATCCTGCTGAAGTTAAATTAGTTGATGGCGATCTGCGGGGTTTTGACCACCCCCTATCATCCAGAATCAAATGGAATGGTGGAGCGGGTCAACAAAACCCTAGTGAACATAATCCATATATTGGTAAAGGATCAACCCTTGGAATGGAGTGCTCTTCTACCTACAGCTGTGTTCACATATAATATCAGCTATCATTCATCCACTAGTAAGAACCCTTTCCAACTGCTGTATGGTCGACATCCAGCTCTGCCCGCCTTGCTTTACTTGTGTGTAGAGGACACTGGTGATGTGGACTCTCAGCGATTTTTAAAGACTTTTATGGATACATTGATCAAGCTGCAAACAGAAGCCTACTCTACCAGTTTGGCCAAGAAGATTTGCGATCAGGAAGCTGATCAGAAGAGATGGAGAAGACTTCCGCTGTTTTCTGTAGGAGACCATATCTTATTCCACAACCAACACGGATTTGGGCAGAAAAACAAGCTCTCCAACATCTGGGCTGGGCTGTTTAAGATAATCGAGAAGACTGGCATGGATGTCTACACTATTAAGGAACCTGTGAGGGGGTCATATTATCAACTGAGTTCACTCTAAGTTCCTTCAAGCATATAAACAGTAAGAGCTTATTGTTCAGTCAAAGGGGGTAATGTTGGGAAGTTGATATGACTGGATGATATGCTACCCATACTGGCAGATTGGAGGTGGAATCGAGATGAGTCTCAAGATTTATGGAAAAGGTATATGGATAATAATTGATTGTAATGTTAGCCATTCAATGAATCGAGGGTAATTATGCCACGATTTGATATAAATGTGAGCTTCTAGAAAAGGGAAGACGAATAGAAGACTACCAAGATCAGGATGCATCTGGCTTGGGTAAATGAGATATAAAGAGTCATATGGAGGATTGAAGAAGAGGTCTTTTCCCATGATTAGGTGGTTGCAGATTAGATTGTGAAAAGTATAAAATAATAAAGGTCAAAATAAGGGGCGATTGCTCCATATATATTTTATCAAGTTTTATTAAAGTCAGCGATCTTCATATTGTCCAATTTGGTTGCTCAGTGTCTAATACCCTGTGCAAACTGACTTGGCGGAATCAAGCCTTTATGCCAAGAATCAACACCAGGAAAAATCCCAGCAGAGCCCCCTCCAAGCCTTGGCCTAGGGGAGCAAGTTGGGGCCTGAGGGTTAAGGTAGACGGAGGACTCAAGGTTAGCGGTGTACGGAACCTCAGGCATAATGCAGACCAGGTCAGTGATAATGCCTGGTGTGGCTAGGTTTGAAGCCAGATAATTTCATCTGCTAAGGCCCTCATAGTTGATTCAGAGGTCTCATGTGTAAATAGGGGTCGAAGCCAGACAAATTCATTGGTTAAGGCCCTCATAGTTGACTCAGAGGTCTCATGTGTGGATAGAGTTTGAAGCCGGACAAATTCATCAGCTAAGGCCCTCATAGTTATTTTGAATAGTTCTTTAAAAAGATGGCTTCAAGCTCCTTGATCCACAATCTGCTGCTAGCTGAGCAATATTAGTTTTTTGTAGTGGTCATCTTAGAGCTGCCTTCTGATTTTGAGGTACTTCACCTTGAGGTCGGTCTACTCCAGCCTAATCTACAAGTTGTCAATTGTGAGTGTTTTGGTCCGGTCAGTCTTGTCCTGGATTTCTGACTGCAGGCCAACCAGCAGCCTTCATACTGCATAACTTCTGACTAGGAGGCCTCTAACTCCACATCCAACTGTGCTATCCTTTCGCATGTCTCCTGTGCCATCTTGGCCATGTGAGTCTTAGCCTCTTCAAGCTTTCAGTTCATTTTATTTGCCATTTGTTGTAATTTGGCGGAATCTTTGAGATACGCCGTAAGGGGTTTTTCACAGGGTTTAGCCCACTTAGTAATAGTACCGATGATATAACTATCATGGCCCTCAGTAACAACAGAATAAACTTAATATTAATTATGGGGCACTTGCTCCCACTACAACATTTATTTGATATAATAAACACAGCGGATCCTAGCTGTCTCACTCACTCTATCATATTAACAACCAATCTCTCTTAATCGCCCATCTTGCTTATATACAGCGGCTTCAGATGATACAACTCTCATAGCTTGGACTATTCAATTCTACCAATTCTCCTCATATTGGCTTGTTATCCTTTAGTTCTCTATCGCCTAAATTGCAAGCAATTTAATTCGTATTCATTGAATGTTGACATCACCCTATCACCTTATTTTGAGGCAATCCAATAATAAACCCGTTATATCCCAATATTGCCTCATCTCAAGGCACTTGAATAATTGTAAATGATCTCATTTTGGCGGATTCTTCCCAAACCGCCCTAACTGTCCCAAGATTATCATCCAGTCATATCAGAATTGCAACATTACCCCTTCCTTGACTGGATGATAAGGTTCCTATTGTTTGTATGGTCAGAGGAACTTCACATGTACCTGGTTAATAACTCAACCCTTGTGGGATCCTTATTGGTGTAGGCTTCAGCCCCAGTTTTCTCAATGATCTCAAATGGTCCAATCCATATACTGGCGAGCTTGTTCCTTCTTCCAAATCCATGTTGGTCATGAAACAGGTCCAATTCCCCTCCCTGAACTGTGGAAGACTGCGCATCTACCTTGGTCAGCTGCATGATCCTGAATCTTCTTGGAAAGACTAGTGGAATATGCCTCAGTTTGTAGTTTAATCAGCATGTCAGTTAAGGCAGACAAATAGTGGTGGGGTTTTACTCCGCCGGTATCCTCCACACAGGAGTAAAGCAATGTAGGCAGCGCTGGATGTCATCCATAGAGCAATTGGAATGGACTCTTACAGGTTGCTGAGTGGTAGCTAATATTGTATGAAAAGGCAGTGGATGATAAAAGGGCGCTCCAATTTGATGGCCACTCATTTACAAGCTTGCATAGAATATTTACCAAGGACCCATTGACCTGTTCCACCATACCGTTAGATTCAGGGTGGTAGGGGGTAGTTAAGACCCCGCATATTGCCATGAGCCCGTTCAACTTGGCCAATATATGTGATGTAAAATTGGTCCCGTTGTCCGTTAGAATAAATTGTGGACAACCATTGTGCTGTATGACACACTCCAGAATGAACTTGGCGGTAGTGACAGCCCCCAGATCCTTGATAGCCCTTGCTTCCACCCATCTTGTCAAATGGTTGATGACAACTATTATATATTTGGAGCAATTCACGCCATTTGGAAGAGGCCCCACCACATCTAATGAAACAGTATGCCATGCGAACTGAGGCTTGGCTTGCTGGTATGTGGTCTTTTGGTGAAATGGTTTCTCCACTTGGCACTGATGGCAACAACCAACCGTCTCCAGCACATTGTAGTGCATACTCTCCCAATAGTAGCGGGGTCACAAAACTCCAGCGTCTTTCTCAACCATCCATGATCTACCACTCTATGAGCATCCATAATTATCACAGGCCTGGCAGAGGGTTTTGGGAAACTCAGCATCAATCACCCAATCCGATTATATAATTCCCCATTGCACAAGAAGGTATCCTACCTAAGCCCATACAATACTTTGATCATGGGCAGCAGCTCATCGTGATATTTACCCACAATCATATTTTTGTACATTATGTCCGCCACATCCACTGTATTGGCAACCGTGGGTAATTGGGAATGAAAGTCTGCATTCTGATGCTTCGCCCCTGGCTGATGCATGATCTCAAAATCATACGCTTGGAGCTTCAAAGCCCATCACGCGAGCTGCCCTTCAGGTTCCCACAGATTCTGTAGCCAGCGCAAGGAGGCATGATCCATTACCACTTTGAATTTCACCCCGTGGAGGTAGATTTGGAATTGTTTATATGCATAGATTACTGCTAAACACTCCTACTCAGTCACAGTGTAGTTCCATTAAGGGCTGGTTAAACTGCGGCTACAATATGCAACGGGGTACTCCACACCATCGTCATCTTTTTGGGATAACACAACCCCCACAGCGGAAAGTGAAGCGTCCATTTGCAAAATAAACTCTTTTTTAAAATTGGGATATTGCAAAATAGTAGTGCTATCCAGAACAGTTCGTAATACATCAAAAGCAGTTTACATTGATCCCTCCAGTTGAAGGCAGCGTTTTTCTTAAGTAGCTCAAAGAGTGGAGCCCCAATACAGCTAAAATTGGGAATGAACTGTCAGTAGTAACTGACCATCCCCAAGGACACCTGGATATCCCGCTTATTGCTTGGCTGTCATCTTAAAGATGGTTTCCACCTTGGCTGGCTAAGGACTAAGCCCTTTGGAGTCTATTACAAAGCTGAGGTATTCCAACTGTTCCTTGAAAAAGTGGCAATTTCAGGGCTTAATTTTGATATTAGCATCAGCAAGGCGGCGGAACACTTGCTCCAGGTGTCCAAGATGCTCTGTGAACGTTCACAAAAACAAGTTGATATTGTCAAGATAGACAAGAATGCAAGACAGCTTTAGGTCACCCAAAATAGTGTCCATAACCTGTTGGAATGTAGCGGGGGCATTGCACAAACTCTATGGAATATGTGTAGGCTGAAACAATCCTTTTGAGGTGATTATAGCACAATTTTCTTGTTCTGCCGCTGGCAACTCGATCTGCCAGTACCCCAATATCAAGTCCATAGCAGAGAAATACTTGTTCCCACCTAACCAGTCTAAAGTATCATTGATTTGTGGAAGTGGGTATGAATCATTTTTCATAAAGCATTTAAGCTTCTGGTAATCAATTAATACTCAATTGGAGCCATCTTTCTTTTTGACAATTAGCATTGGGGATGCCCAGGGACTCTTGGATGACTCCAACATTCATTGTTCCACCAATGTATCTATTTCTGCAGACACAACTTCTTCCACTGCCTTTGAGCGATGGATAGGCTGTGAATTGATAGGGAGATGGTCTCCCATGTCCACCCAATGCACAACCCCACGAGTGCAGCCCAAGTTGTAACCATCAGTTGCAAACATACTGTGATACTTCTTGAACAGATCCATCACCCTATCCTTTTGGTCCTCCATTAGACCATTTAGCGCCTCCAGAGGAACCACATCCATTATTTTAAAGGTGGTTTTTAAGGCAAGCCAAGATCTTCCCAAGAACCAAAGTCATGTATCTGGTGGACCTCATCGATAGAGATCAAGTGCAGGTAAGCCACCACTTGGTGCCACTGAACTTTCATCACCTCCTTCTGCAGATTCGCTACCAACACCTTCACTTCACCCTGCCCTGGTAACAGTAACCCAGGAGCCACATGAGGTTTGATTCACAATTGTTGATAAGGCCCCACAACCTCTCTGCGCAGACCTCCCAGTATATCAATTTCAAGCTCTGCCCCAATTATGACCTGATGCCCAGAAGGGATAGTCAAAGCATTTGCAGCTCATAGCGGAATCCCTTTGTACTTATAAATCTGGTTTTGGAGCGTTCAGGTCTTCTGCTTCATCTTCCAATATCTTACAGACATCACACCATCGCTGCAGGTGAGATTAATTTGACTAGAGTGGATTGGGTCATTTGGAAATCCGCTGGAAGTAAAATAGATGGGGATCTGTTGTCCAAGAATGGCTAGGGTCTCTTCCATCATGTCAATGACAGCCCCATAGTGTCGCATAAAAGCAGTCCCAATTAGCAGATCATAGTTGCTATTTGGTAATACTACCGCTGGAGCACAATAACAATGGATCCAAACCGCAAAGGAAGCATGATATATGCTCCCTCAGAGACCGTGGTTTTCGTTCTGGTGGTCCCATACACCATCTGGTGTTCTATGTCAGGTTTTAAAGACAACTTTGCCACCAACTTAGTGGAGACAATGTTAACAGGAGCGCCCATATCAATTATAGCTTGTACTCGGGTTTTGGCTACCACAACGTCACAGTAAGTGCACTCAGAGTAAGATGAATGCTGGCTATTTACTACATGTACATTCAGCGGTTCACGTTTTCCCAGGAAACCTATAATACCCACATCAACTTTAGGGTATCCTGTTATAATAGCATCCACTGGGAAGGCGACCTCTACTTCTCTTAGAGACAACGCATCTGCAAATGGTTCTAGCTGGTCTGACGTATTTTAGTCAAACATTTGGTAAGCGTAAGGATTTAGTTGCTCCAGAAACCCTGTGTCAGCCATTTCTTTTGAATTGTGCTTGAATCAACACATTTAGTCCCCCAACCGGCTGTTGGTAGAGGAATGTATCATCATACTGGGAGGCTTCTGCTGCCTTCAGTACAATAGATTCAGGTGGGACGTATGACTTCAAGATAGCGGAAGTAGAGAGTCCCATCTCTACTCCGCTCTGACTTTTCCCTGATAACTTTGATCCTGTTGTATGTAAGAGATCTGTCAATTGGGGCACCATCGTCCCATGTGCCCAGTGTGACTGCAATTAAAACAACTTACTCCATAGGGCCTACATCTGTGCTTAATATAAGTTGACCCACTTGGAAAGTAATGAATATGATTGGCGTAACCAGACCTACATTTGTAGAATGCCTGCTGTCGATCAGCATAGTTAGGGCTGAAGCATAGTTGGTCGGTTGTCACTCAGCAGTTATGGGACAGATGTTGGACTGCGGTGAGTAACCTGGCAGAATCTGCGTCAACTGGTTGCTTCCCCCACATGGTTAGGGTTGGCCATGGCGACAGTGTGAATCTGCTTGATATTGGGTAGAGGGAAAGTTACAGCTAAGTGACCTATAAACTGAACAAGTTTAAGAAGAGGTACATCCTCCTCCAACAATGGGGCCATGACATTGTAAAGCTTGGGGTATGGCTTCACCGCAGAGGACATTGCAATGCATACATCAGCTTCAGCTAAAATCCCTGCCCTAATCAACACATGTGCTTCTGCCATAAATTGCTCAGCGAATGCAGTGAGAGTCTCATTTCGCTGAAACCATTGGTCAAGAACTTGGCTTTCCGCTGTGACATCTTTGCAGTTCCACCAAACAACCGCAGAACCATCTCCTTGACTTCTTGGTCTGTAAAGGAACTATCTGGAAGGTAACAAACAACTTGATCAGCACTTCTGACATCTAAAGTGGAGATCAATGGTTTCACCCTTTACCAGTCTGAGGCTCCTTCAGTTGCAAACTCAATCATTGAAAGAACCCATTAATATCTCCTTTGTGGTCAAATGGCGGCAGCTTATCACTGCAGACTTCCTGGAGCATCTCATCTTGTCTTTTGAGCACAGTGTCCAATGCGAGTTTCAACTCCTCATATGCAATGGCCGCATTGTATCATGCAGATTTCTTATCAAAGCAACCTAGATGCGACATAGCAGGCAACTGAGTTTTTATTATTTTATAACTGATCAATGGGCCCCTGTAGTGAGCACCACTGTTGTAATTTGGCGGAATCCTTGAGATATGCTGTAAGGGGTTTTGCACAAAGCTTAGCCCACTGAGCAATAGGATCAATAATATGACTATCATGGCCCTCAATAACAACAGAATAAACTTAATATAATAATTATGGGGCACTCGCTCCCACTACAATATTTATTTAATATAATAAACACAGCGGATCCTCGCTGTCTCACTCAATCTATCCTATTAACAACCAATCTCTCTTAATCGCCCATCTTGCTTATATACAGCGGCTTCAGATGATACAACTCTCATAGCTTGGACTATTCAATTCTACCAATTCTCCTCATATTGGCTTGTTATTCTTTAGTTCTCTATCGCCTAAATTGTAGGCAATTTAATTCGTATTCATTGAATGTTGACATCACCCTATCACCTTATTTTGAGGCAATCCAATAAAAAACCCGTTATATCCCAATATTGCCTCATCTCAAGGCACTCAAATAATTGTAACTGATTTCATTTTGGTGGATTCTTCCCAAACCGCCCTAACTGTATCAAGATCATCATCCGGTCATATCAAAATTGTGACACCATTCAAACTTGGCATCTTGCAATCACCTTATCTGCCAGCAGATACAGGTAAGGAGCAGAGAAAAGGTCATTGACAGTGAGCTACATAGGTGAGTGACCCCATGAACTTAGAAGATGACCAAACAATGATAGGGTGTGGCCCCTTGAAGGTTTTTATAGGGAGGCCTCTTCTAGAGATGCCAAGCCACCATCTTGGGATTGGGGTAAGCAAATCTCACTCTGACCAAAAGTGACTTGTGCGACAGAGTTTGTGAGTGAAATGCAAAGTGGGACAAAAGGTTGGCATCAGTAGTGGAGGTAATGTCAGCCAGTTCCTTGAGCTTTGCTTTTTCAGGACTCAAATTTTCGTTGGGATTAGTGCTATCCCAATCTGAGAGCTGAACTGGGTAATCTAGACTTTTTGTTTTAGTTATATGTGGCCTGATCTCAGAAGGGGCGCCAATGAAGTTGGAATGTGGTATGATTGCCAGAAAGGAGTCAATGAGCTTATCCCAAATGGTGCAAAGGTAAGTCCCAGGTATTTTTTCTGGCGTTTGTATTGCATTGTTGCACCAATTGTTTCTGAGGCTTCCCAAAAATTCCTAAATCTTGCTGCCTTTGTCAAGATTGGAAATTGGTTCATTACTTGTCCCAATTTTGTCAATTTGGTATTTTCAATGCTCACTGGCCACATTTGATTTGCCATTCAGCACTTTTGGGCTCAAATTGGCCATGCGCTTTGTTTTCACTTTATGCTCTGAAGCAGCAGAGTGGGAATTGACATCAAGCAGAGGATTTTGTTTTTTATTATCTAAATAAATATTTGGGTTGATATTAAAATTAGTTGTTTTAGTTAAGATTTGAGCACTCAGATTATTTTGATTTTCTTTTTCAACTGGAGGATGAGTTGTAGCTTAGCCAATTTCTTTTTGATTTTTCCCAAAGCTGATAGAAGCTTGAACATTTTTCTCTCATCACAGTAGACAGATCCTAGCGTCCAATAGTCATCCCTCTGGGTGATGTCTTTAAAGGCTTCTTCTCTCCTAGCATCCCACATCCTCTTGAAATGTGATGCTTGTTCCCTGTAATAAAATATTGCCTTCATTAATCTTTTTCTTTATGATGCTAGCATTTTGGCTCAAGTACATCTTTTTAAATTCTTCTGGCGTTTTAGCAGGTCAAGCAAGGGTTTTAGCTAACTTAAAGCTCAGAAGTGCACAAAGTCTTCTGAGGCACACTTGAAGGATTTCCTTGGAAATTTGGTCCCAACTGTTATTGGATTTTGGCCATTTCAGCAGAGGTAAGTTAGAAGATTGGCATCCGGCGTTCTCACAGTGGGTTGGTTATCATCCAAGGTTGAGGGTAACTCCTCAGGGCGCGCCTTGGAAGCCCCCATGTAGTGAGCACCAGTTATCAGGTTTCCTCCAGATGTGCTCGCTGGTGCTAACGCTGAGGAACCCAATAAGTAGGCTGACTGCATGGGGCTAGGGTCAGCCAAGAGGACAGGGTCAGCTCCAGATGTGACTATGGATGAGACTCCAATCATTAGAATAAATTAAACTTAAATAAAAATAAGGTATAATAAATCCTAATGATACAAGTACTTTATTATGCTAACATGCAGGGATTTTTATAGGGTGCGTGGGGACATGATGCCTCAAGGATGTTGTGGCCCCATCCATGTAGGATCTCTTTAGGTCTTCTGGATTGCCCATTGTCTTGAACCTTACTCGGATCTCACTGCCCTCATGATTAGTTCAATGGATACCCCAGATCACATGTCTCAAGGAATGAGGATCTAACGTTTTCCCAAATTTGGAGTAATTTATATATAGCCCCAAATTTGGTATATTTGCTAATAATATAGATTCAAACCCTATTTTCAAATCTATCAAGCCATTCAGAATTTATGCTCTTTGAATGGAGTTTTTATCCTTCCTCTGGACAAGGCTTTCACCTAACCCATGGAAAATCCCAATAGCAATCTCACATGTTTCATCAACCTCATCCAATAGGGCCCAAGGTTTAGGTTAATGAGAATAGGGGAGGTAAAAATAGGGTGGGTGGTAGTAAGTGAATGGGGAGTTGCTTGGTGGCAAACAGTGGTCCAAGCCTGATTCTGATTAATTGGTTTGAATTCAGGTGGATGAGTGTGGCTGAAGGTTTTGGTATGTCAGATTTCCCGTTCTGGCCCAGCAAGTGAGTATGTTGGGTGGGAGGTGGCAACAAAACACTCCATTCAGATGCCATCAATAAGGGTTTATAAATAGAAGTAGAAGTCGCATCATGGTGGCAGAACTTTTTAGAGTGGTCAAACATGAAACAGAGGGGATAAAATTATAAACTGCTGTTGGCATGGGCCCAAAATAAATGCTCCGGTGCTGCAGCAATGTGAGCATGTAAGGAATTTGTTGGGTGATAGCAGAGTGGTGTTTGATGATAGTGGTAGTGGCATGAGGGCAAGCAAGGCATTATGCACCAGAGGGAATGGTGAAAACAAGGTTAGGATGAGTGCCATATGCTAAAAGCCCTGACATCAAATATTTTTCTAAAATTTGTGGTTGGAGGTATGAAGGGAGGTTTGCAAATGATACCACCAGTTGGTTTCAGAATAGTGAGTAAAGGTAGTAATAATGGGAGTATTTTTTATAAATTAAAAAAGTCAATGCCACCAATGCAGTCTACTCCTCAGTTTGGAAGCCATTGTTAAAATAATCCTTGAAAGGGTGGAAATCAATAAAGCCAGCTGTTGTGAAGGCAGCTATGGTGAGTTTGGTTATTAGTTTATTGGCATATGGAATAAATGCCCATAGTTGACATGGAAGAAAAATTGAATTGTGGAGTGAGGGTGGCTGAGAGGGTAGGGGTGAGATGGGTGGATGCATGCAAGGTGAAGTGCTAAGTTGTGGGGGAAAATTGGACAAAAATTGTAGTTGACTATATGAGCCTGTCTAGACAAGTTTCCCGCAGGGCAGAAAATAATAGGTGGTGGATCACCGGTGCCCTACACTGGAGCAGCATGTGGCGGATTTGAGGACATCAATTATGAAATGGACGTGGCCAGTCAGAGGGGGCTTAAACTTACTTTTGTAATTGGTACTCAAAATTGAAATTGAGTGAAAGGAAAAGCTATGGTGTTGGGTTTATATAATTATATTGAATTGAGGAGCGGGTTTGCAGAATATCTCTGATAACAGGATGTGAATTCTTCTACAGAGCTCTGAGATCTTGCACCATATCAAGGCTTGTTAATTGTGGGTGGCTCTTTTTGAAGTTTGCTCTGATAAACTTTGCTCACTCGTTATGGTCCAGCATCCTTGCATCATCTTTATCATCTATAAAAATATCTTTTTGATCATTGGAGGGTTCTCAGCCAGATCAACCTCAACACTTACACCCATTAGGGGATCCAGTATCAATCTGCTAATCCAAGTGCAGATTTTGTCACATATACTTGCAATTTTTACTTAAATCTTGGCCAAATACAAGTTGCAGCAATTCAAATTTTCTCTATTTTAGTTGATCTTAAAATTAACATTGAAGGGAGCAGCAGATACCCAATGTTTGTTGAGGATGTGCCCCAGATCTGTTATTTTTCAGCTGATATGCTCAGAGCCCCTTCCCTTTCCTTGATCAGAAGGGGTATATTGCCTGGTTCAATTTAATAGACATGGTGGGGCCCCTATAATAAGGAATTTTTGTGGTATCAAGGAATTAGATGAGAAGGAATAAACAGGGTTTAAGGGCAAAAGGAGGGAGAGATTATCCCTGATGGGTACAATATTTCAGTTTCATTATGACTTTATTTAATTTAATTTAATGCAGGGAAGGCTGACCATGGGACGGACACTTCTGAAATTGACTCGACCAAGACAACACTTAGTAACAGGGAAGGCACCCCAGAGATGTGATGCTATCTCTTGTTGCCAGTGGGAACGCCACTTATGGGGAAGGGGAGGGAATGCGTGAAGGGGCCGTGGCCACAATTGAACATGTGTGGAGGAAGGGGTCTGATTTGATGAACCAAACTGGGAACTAGGAGTATACCAGCTGTCGGTGGCGCAGTGGGAGGTATCCAAACATCCACACTTGAAAGTGGTCCACCAAATGAGACCGGAATATGTGGACAGCTTCTGGGAGGGTGGGGGTGGAGCCTGCGATGGCATCCAAGACAATCGTGTGGATGGTCCACATGGCGATTGCAACCACCAGAGCATGGAGGGAGGGTGGAAGGGGGGAGGCCATTGATAAAGCAAACATATCTCTTAACAGACTGAAGGGATGTGTTTGATTCTGGCCCAGTAGACGTTAAACTTCGCGCCATATCACTTTAGAGGTAGGACACTTCTCCAGGCGGTGGAACAGCGTTCCATACTGGCCACACATGACGCAGGATGAGTGTGAAGCATTAGAGCGCTCAGCTGTATGGTACACCCACCTCAGGCAGCGCCACACGTGGGAGCGGATTTGAGGCTGCAACAGAGGATGGTGAGCGTATTTCCAGATAGTTTTTTGGGTCTCAATGGAGTAAGGGATTTCCATCATGTCCAGGTAGTCCACCCTGGATAGGACATGGGGCCGTATGGGGATCACGCCATCATGGATGGGTAGCCCCTGTACCTCTTTTGTAAACTGAGGAGAGGGGCGGCCTCTTCTGGTTGTATGTCTGCTAATACATATTCTCCACTCAGCGCTCCGCATAGAGAGTAGGATTCGTTTGTAGTGGGTTTTAGTACCATGAGGACCTGTGGCCGATGGGTGTGAAGCCAGGTATTTCATCAGGGATTGGGGGTTCGATGGATTGTTGAGGCCCAAGGCGTGGGAGAAGTTGGAGTAGGCTGCGCGGGGCCAGTGTTGGGATGGGAGTGTAGGGGCGGTGATGGCTGCAATCCAGGTACCCAAGATCTTGGCCGCATGGGCTCTGAAGTCAAGCAGGCCCATGCCACCGTGCTGATGTGGGCCAAACATGACTTCTAACCGTACTGGTGGAGGGAGGCCTGACCATAGCCATCCTTGCAGCAGGGCATGTAAGGATTTGAAGAAGCTTGGGGAGAAGGGGATGGCGTGGGCTCCAAAACATACTTTGGAGAGGAGCATAGAGTTGGCCAAACGACCCTACCAGTAAGGGAAGTAGGGTGGGCTCTGAGGAGGCAATGCACTTCGTCACGTTGTCTAGAATATGACTCTCCATTACTGCTGATGTTTATCCGCCTGCCTCCGCCCACACGCTCAGATGGTGGACTGGCCCTATGGTAGGGCGTGGCACAAAGGGGAGCACCAGTGGGGCGGTGTGGAGTGAGCTGGGAGGGCGAGCGCGTTTGTGAGCAGATGGGCCAGGCTGGGCACTGGTTGCAGGGGCCCAGCAGTTTTGATACTGACCAAGGAGGATGATTTCAGTTTTGGAGGTGTTCAGTGCAGCATTACTTACCTGGGAATACTCCTGGATGAGAGCTTCAAGTGCGCGTGCATCTTTATTATTAGACACCCCCACCACACAGTCATCTGCAAACGCCATCATCTTGACTGGGGCTTGGCCTGGCACATGGACCCCAGTGAGTTGGGCATTCGCGTTTCAAAGTAGTGGGTCAAGGCTGAAGTTGTATAAGAGTGGGCTAAGGGGGTCCCCTTGGCGCAGTCCCCTTTGAGGGTGGACTACATCTGTTAGGAAGCCAGGGCCACGTACTGCCATTGTTGCAGATTCTGTGAGCAGCACCACCCAGTCGATGAAGCAAGGAGGTAAGCGGAATTGATGGAGGCAGGCCCTGAGGTATTCCCAGTTTACTCTATCATAGGCCTTCTGTTGGTTCAAGAATGCCAGTGCCCCAGAGGCTGTGGACTGGCACACATTGGCCACCAAGTGCACGTTGTCCCAAATTGACCTTCTGGGTATGAAACTGAATTGTCCTAGGGAGATGGTGGCAGATGCTACAATCCCTAAATGATTAGCCATGATTTTTGTTAAAATTTTTGTATCCATGTTAGTTAAAGAAATGGGGTGCCAGTTAGCTAGATCTAGCTTATCCCCTTTCTTGAAGAGTGTGACAGTGAAGGCCTCTTGTCCTCCTGGCAGGAGGTGCATTTCCAAAAGGCTCTGGTTAAGTGAGGCCAACAGTAGTGGGGATATATATTTGAAGTACTTTTTATAGAATTCATATGGAATGCCATCCAGGCCTGGGCATTTTCAGTTTGGTGCACCGCGAATGGCTGTCCATAATTTGTTCGGAGTAATCAAATTTATTATTTCTGGGTATCAGGAGATAGTGCGGATGTGGGCTTGGTCAAGAAATTCCACCACTTCAGCCGGCTAAATTGGATCAGATTGGTACAACTCAGAGTAATACTTTTGTGTTTTGATTGCCACTTCAGCTGGCGTATCTGCAATGAAATCATCTGATCTTCACACCTGTGTGCAGGCCACGCTCTGGCGTGGTGTGAAAATTTTTTAAAAAAATATGCAGTGCACTTGTCATCTTTTGTGATGAGTTTGGCCCTGTACTGAACACAAACCCGATGTTTGTGTTGCCTTTTGAGCGCGTTGAGGTGGGTGGCTGCCTCCGCCCACTTCTGGCCCCATGCAGGGCTGTATCCTGTAGCTAGGATATTGGACTCCAGGTGTGCCAACTCTGCCAGAGTGCGCGAAATGACAGCCAATGTGGCTCATGAGCATCTAGAGGAGAGGTGGCGAGATTGGCGGATGGTATCTTCTTTGAAAGTTGCCCATGTGGAAATGGGGTCCACGCAAATGGTGCAACAAACTCTTTGCCAAAGTTGCTGATTCCACCCATGTGGAAAATCCTGGCGATGCGAGCTTGGGGGGCGGATTTTGCACCAATGTGGGGCCTTAGCAGCTGTGACAGGTAGGTGGTAGATTATTGAGACCAGTCAATGGTTGGAGAATTCCATTTTTGTTGTTTTAAAGTGGGATATGTGGGGTTGGAATTTCACTGATATAAGGATAAGGTTGATGTGGGACATGGACCTTAATTGGCTGTTGTGGACATGGGGGCGCATCATATTCTCGAGCAGCGAGGCTTGCCGCAGCAGTGCACCCATTAACCCAAGGTTGGCCTTTAGAACACAAAGTTCAACATGGCCCTGGGGGGCGTGGGAGGAGGAAGGCTACCAGTCCGTTGGAGTGTTTAGCCAGCAGTTCATGTCACCAACTACAAAAGGGTCTGAGGGTAGCAGGAGGGATTTGACCAACGAGAAAAATTCCTGACGCTCTTGTGCACTGTTTGGGGCATAGATGTTGGTGATAGCGTGTACCACGTCAGCCCACGAAAAGGTGACAATGAGGACTTGGCCATTGAGGAAGGTTTCCAATGATAAAAATTTGAAAAATTATTTTTCTGAATTAGCACCCCACAGTGCTTCAACCAAAAGGATAGGGATAGGAGGAGCATTGTTTTCCAAGCCTCCTTGGAATCTCGTGGACAGTGGGACTCCTGGATGGCTAGGATATCTATGGGTAAATTTTGTTGTAAAAAACTCAGTTTCCTAGCCCGGGATGGTGAGGCCTTGAGTCCAGCGATATTCAATGTCCCTAAAGTGAAGGTTTCCTACATTGCACCTTAGGTGTGAGGGGTGGGCACCCAGGCCCACTAGCCTCCTCTAGATCCCTATGGGCCTTCATGGCAGTGCGGGTGTTTGTAGCAATGCTATCAGTATTTTTGTTAATTTTTGCAGAAAGTTTTGCGTTGGCTTTTGCCTTTGCTTTTGGTTTCCCCGCTGTTGAATGAATTTTTTCTGGTGCGGATGAGTTTGGTGCACCATCAAGTGGGGAAAAAAATTTTTCAGGTAGGTTGAAGGCCAAGTCAGTTTTGACTGGAGCTTGGTTGCAAAGATCGGGAGAATTTGAGTCACCCATCAGATCCTCAGATCAGGTGGCCCAATTGGTATAGGCTTCCCAATCTGATTGGTTGGTGGATTCCCAATTTGCTTCTGCTGTGAAGGTTTCAATATCCTCCTGGTGTTGGGAGTGTGGGATAGCGGTGGTGACTTTGGCTGCTTCCTTGGCTGCAGCCCTGCAGGCCTGCTTGGCCTTCTTCCACTCTTGCAGGGAAATAGGTTTTACCAGAAGGTAGCAGCCTTGTGCTCCCCACGGGAAAGCCTCTTTGGTGCTTACAGTTGGTTCATAGTGCACCTCTCCACTGGCCATGGCTGCTGAGGGGTGCTCTTAGAATGTGATGCCCTCCTTGGTGGGGCATGTGTGTGCCTTATGGCCAAACGCATCACAGTGGGTGCAGATGGGGGGGCACGCTGTCCATGGTTACCCAGAAAGGGTGGGTGGTATGCCCTTCAATGTTAATAAAAGTGGAGTGCAGGATCTGGGTTAGGTCCTTCATGATCTCCTCAGTTGGGGTCAGAACTGTTATGGCTTTGCCGGTGCACAGGTGTGGTATCAGTATAAAGTGTTGCATTTCAAAAGATTATATTTTGTCATAGATGGCAAGACCATCTTTCAGATGTTGCTCTAAAATATCATGTTTTACTGTAGTAGGCAAGAAGTCAAATGTGAGAAAAATTTGGTTGGATTTTGTCCATCTAGTGCATTTTATTTTGATGACCCATTGCCCTTTGGGGAGGTCAATCACTATGTGCACTACAGCAGCCTCATCTGCTGCCTCCTTGTTTTTGAAACCTAGGTCCAGCCAACCATGTGACATGGAATGAGATGCGACGTATACCACAGTTGGGAAAAAAGTGTGCATATCCACAAAATTTTTCCCATAAAGCTGTTTGTTGGATGTCCAGAAACATGCAGACTCCATATTCCACCGACGAAAGTGGCTGGGAGTGTGGCTTATTGATGTACTGGTTGCATCATGCTTGCCAAGTGAGGATTTCTGGAGAAATAGTGGCTGCCAGTTTTTTGAAATTTTTTTCTATTCCGCTGGTTTCTCCAGGGTGTTTTCAAACATTTAAGGCCATGGGCCTCCCACCTGCTCCTCTTACCTTACTTGCCCAACTGCTCCCTGACATGGGTGCAGACTAATCTCCTCTATGAGATTTATCAAACTAGATTCAGACTTGAATTGAATGGGTTGCAAAAGTGATTGCAACGAGAGAGAAAAGTTTCATTATGACTTTATCATAATAAAATCTATATAGGCATTCAGCTAACCCCTTATTTACTTTTATTTAGAATCAGATAAAATCCTTATCCCATCATTTAAAGCCTGGAGTTTAAAAATCTCAGATGATTTTAATTAGAGCGCCAACCCACGAAGCCTCCCTAGAATATGCCAAACAAATTGAAATTTGACAGGATAGCTGCCTTGAAAAACTAATAACTTTGGCACGGTTGATGTCCTAAATTAATCATAAACAAATTACTCAACCCTAATCTCCAAAAAAAATTCAATTCAAGGGACCCTTCCGAGTATCCAAAGTATACCTAATGGATACTATAACTTGGAAACTTTCAATACGATCCCCCATCAACCTATTATCAACAGAAACTGATTCAAGGCTATGATAAGAATGAATAGGGAGATTATTATAATGGAACCAAGACTTTGGAACCATCAGGGTTATCCTCACCCCCATCTCACCTTTACAACCCAGAAATTCACCTTTATCACAAGATCTTTATAACTCCAAAATCCTTTATTCCATTGAAACTTTTACAACCCGATCGGGGTATAATAAAAACCGGATCATCTTCGACATTGAATAAATCAATTTTGTATAAATTTTATTCAACCTCCCCTTCAACCCAAATTATCTATCCGACGCCCTATAACTGAACCCGGGACAAATCCAAACCAAACTTGGCCCAAGCGTGTTAGATTCCGCCATACCTGATATTCACGATAAACGAGGTGGTGATACCACCTCAGCCAAGATTTTGAACTGGCAATCCAGAGCCTTTACGATTCTATATTTTTAAAATTTAAGGTGTATCGAGCTTTAAAAAGTCTCATCAGGCGTTGGAGGGTTGATCTAAATTTCTAAGAGAATTTTGGGAAGGATCGGAATTTCTATGGGGTATAGGGGTTAGAGCGTTCACCTCCTTAAGTGGGCAACTAAAGTTAAGGTTGGGGGTTGAAATGGATAAGTTGGGTACCTGATTTTAAATATATTTTATAGGGGGTGGATAAAATTGTTAGTTGGGTAGCTGATTATAAATGTATGCTCTTATTGAAGGTGGATAAAATTGTTAGTTGGGTAGCCGATCAAAAACTTATTTTACAGAAGATGGATAAAATTGTAATTTGGGTAGCCAAACAATAAACATAAGAATTTATAGAAGGTGGATAAATTGTAAATTTAGCGAATCAAAAAACTTAGTTTTAGGTGGATCAAGTTGAACCCGATCTGACGCCCAATTTGATAGGCAACCACCCAATTAAGATTTCGATCCAACCCATCCCAATTTAAATTTAGGATGAGTTATTTTTAGTTTCCGCATATATGGTCAAACATCTTAACCCAGCCTTCGATAAAGATACTCAAATGAATATGAACCCATAAGTAGATGGATTAAATGCCTGATGAAAATTACAGCGGCTTAGCCGATTATCGGATAGTGGAACCCCAAGTTTCGGATTGATGAGAGTAAGAGCGGGCAGGTGAGGGTCGGATTTAGGGCATCAACGACATTTATGATGCGATTTAAATTATGCCATCCCAAAATTTGGATGGGGTGATATTTTGAGCGGATGTGGGTTTAAGGTTAAAGGTATATAAGGGGTTGGAGTTGGGGTATCGATTCGTACTAAATTAAATAAATTAAACTAAATTATTTATTATGAAGGCATCCACCTACTCCGTTTTGGTTATGACCGTCCTGGCCTCGGTCGGAGCGGCCCCCGTCGAGCGTCGAACCTTCTTCGGCAAGGACCTGATCGGCATGAAGAAGAATATGCTCATGGGGCTCATGGGGATGTCGAACTATAATACCAACGTTAATAATAACGCTAATGCCAATACCGGCAGTAACTCGAACTATGGATTTGACATGAACGTCGGTGCAAACCCCTATACCGGCGTTAACGTGATTGGATCCGGCACTTCAGATAACAGCGGCGTAACGGGAGGTGGCAACGTCAATGGTGATAATTCCGTTACCACCACCTCCGAGTTTGATGCCAATGATGATATGGGTATGGACATGGATGGTGGCATGGACAAACACATGGACATGGGTGGTGACATGGACATGAGTGGTGGCTGTACCAATGGCCATAAGGGCCCTGACTGCACCAGCGGTACCTCGGGTGGCGTTGACAGCAGCGTAGGCGTGGATGATGGCGTGGACAGTGGCATGGACAATAACATGGACATGGGTGGTGACATGGACATGAGTGGTGGCTGTACCAATGGCCATAAGGGCCCTGACTGCACCAGCGGTACCTCGGGTGGCGTTGACAGCAGCGTAGGCGTGGATGATGGCGTGGACAGTGGCATGGACAATAACATGGACATGGGTGGTGACATGGACATGAGTGGCGATTGCACCAATGGCAATCGCGGTCCAGGCTGTACCAGTGGGAACTCCGGTGGCTCTAAGCCTTCGGGACCTAGCGGATCAATCACCAAGAAACGTCGTCCAAACAATGGATCCAATAGCCAAAATGTTTGTCCTGGAGGTGGAGGTCCAGAAGACAACAACCCCGAGTGCGCAATTGACGACGAATATAAGCCTGATTCGACAACGGGACCTAGTGGATCGAGCACAAGCAACAAGCGTCGTCCAAATTATGGACCCAATAACCAAGGGGCTTGCTCTGGAGGTCTTGAGGATGAAAACAACTCCGCGTGCGCATTTGGCGATAACGAGATTGACTCGGCATCGGGACCTGGTGGCGTCAATGTTGAAGATGAAGTACCTGAAGAAGAGCAAGGTGGTGTTCCTGGGACTTCGGAGGATTTCCCCGAAGATGTACCTGACACCACTCCTGGAGGCACTTCAACTGGTACTACCGGCAGAAATGATGATGTTCCCGACTCATCTACTGGCGCCTGTCCTGGGGATGGTTCCGGCCCGGCTGAATGCCAGGGTTCCGAATATATCTGTGATTCGAACCCAAACCATCCGGATTGTTCACTGCCTGATTGCGCTGAGGGTGAAGATTGTGCTGGCCCTGGTCCCAGCGGTGAAACTGGCGATGGACCAAACGGCCCTGGTCCCAGCGGTGAAGCTGGCGATGGACCAAACGGCCCTGGTCCCAGCGGTGAAGCTGGCGATGGATCAAACGGCCCCGAGACTGACTCAGACAGCTCCAGCGCAGTGACAGGTGGTGGACCTAGATCCAAACCAGCTTATTTGACTGAAGCTCCAGGTACCGCGCCCGGTTCAGCTGGAACTCAAGTACCTGCGGATGACGGGTCAGCTAGTAAAGTACCCACCTCCTCCACCTCCACCCTTGGCTACAAAAAGCCTAAAAAAGGTTGTTGAGCCCGTTAAGGGGACCGGAAGCGGGAAGTTGCCCACCTATTTTAGACCCGTCTATTAAGTTATCCATTCATCGATTTGAAATCTCGACATAAATAAATTAAATTATATATTTTAATATATTAGACTATTCTTACATGGTCGATACTTTAAATGGGATATATTTATTGGCTTTTATATAGCATCTTTGTTTAAATTGGAGCTAATATCCAATTTAATCTCTTCCAGCTTTTAACTTTAAGCCGAATCCGCCTGAATTTCAGTTACGATATCGGCTGGATCTTACGAACAATCAGGTTATGTACACGGACTTGAATTGGGACACTAATACAGCTATTAGTTATTTAAAAAATATACTTCATGCATCATCGAAACATTCAATAATGGTAATACACTATAATTCATAATTCGTTTACCTCGAATAAACAATATATTCATAATTTAAGCCATCCTTAACGTCTAGCTTGGGTTAGCGATGATTCATCACCCCATCCATAATTAGATTCGTTAGAGGTTATCGTTTCACTTATAAACCTTAACCTCTTCTATCGGTTAAATTTCATCTATTTGATCGCCTATTCAATCGGTTCTTTATAGACCATTATTTGATGTATCAGCTTCTAAGTTAGCTGACGCCCTTCGACTCCCATTTTAGCTATGCAATGCAATGGTGAAAGTTGGACTCTGCAACCCCTTAAAGGTTTTATCCGTTTTCATCGAAGCTTAAACAATAGTATGATTTAAATCAATTTATCGATTTAAATTTCATTTGGCGGTATGATGAGTTTTAATACCCTTGCCATTCTTGACCGACTTTGAAAAAGAGAAGGTTCTCATTCGATCTGTATGTATGTTTTTTGACATGATACATGTCCTATGGCTGGGGGTATGTTCAAGTATGAGATCATAGCGTGACGAGCTTAAATAATTATGGGTGTGGTTCGTTTATGTATAGGTTGACCAATAAAATCAACTAGATCTAAATGAATTTATCGGAGATGGCATTCAGTAAATTTACTATAGATTGACCAATTAAATTAACCAACTAAATAAAATGAGTAATTAGATATCTGAAAGTTTACCATATAACTGACTGATAAAATCAACTAAATAATAAAAACTAAATAAGAGGGCAGCTAGCCTGACAGGGTAATTCCCGCTTCCACTCTAGTGCAAATTTTGTTCACCACAAGTTCAAAACCTGTGCTGGCTAAAAAAAATCTTGGTGCGGTGTATTTGTTCCAAGGTCAACCCACCTCGATTACTTTTTTCTCTTTAATAAAACTAAATAAGTAAAAAATGCAACTTATATCTGAAACATTGGACTAATCAAGTCAACTAAACAATTATATATATATATATATATATATATATATATATATATATAACATGGAATATTTGTGTCAAGTTTATCTGAGATTGGTAAATAGTCTAGGAGTAGATGCTAAAATAAAAATGAATTTAAAAATGATTTATTTATAAGATGATTTCCTAAACCAGCACAACTAAAATAGTATTTATTTAATATAAATTACATAAATTTGAATCTATCTACCAGCTACTTGCCTGCTGTCAATACACAATTTTAGTTAGGCTAATCCAACCATTACTTAAGTAATCTAACCAAATCAGGTATTATTCTTTTAAGTTAAATGACAAAACACATTAGTATCCTATCATAACAGTAGATAAATGTTAAGAAAGTTTCTACGAACCTTCAGCTATAAGGCATATATCGTGCACTTAAGCTTTTTACCATAAGGTAAAACTTGAATCATTTTTCAACTCACAATAAGGGGAATGTTTCAAATCTTGCGACTGATTAACTACCTTCTAACTAGCTAGAGGTTTTAAATTTGGCACAATTATATATCTCTTATGGCAATACAATAATCCATTAAAAATTTAATTTTTATGTTCAAAATAAAAAGTTTTATATGTATTAGGTGAAAATCCTATACATTTTCGATGGTAGTCAGTATATAGTTACAGCTGAGCAGTTTGATATTCGGTTGATTCGAAAAGTTTCAAATATTACCTTCCAGACTAGCCAAAGCTTTGAAATTCGGTACATTTATGTATCACCGATGATCATACAATGTTCCATTAAAAATTTATGAGAAATGTGAATCTTGCAAAATGAAAACGTTTTTAAAACGGTTAACATATTACTTTATTGGTTCAATTGGTTTTTACAGAAATGGCATCAGTTTCATTTTACCTTCGTAAAGTAAAAATCGACACATGCATGTTCCCAGTTTCAGGGGCTTCACCAGATTTGTATATTGCATGAGTCAGCTGAAAAACGTGGTATTGTGGAGAAACCAAAGGCTGGACCATCACATATGGTATATAAGCGCCATAAGATTTACAAACCAAACATTAAATTATTGGTGAGATAGATATGAATCTTATGCTGGTCTTTACTTTGTTTGCTCCAGTTTCGTGCGTTCCGATTGCTCGCGCCAATAATTACTATGGAAATTGTGTCAGTATTCCACTTGACAACTCTCAAAGTAATCATATCTGGGATGGAAGATATGACCAAACTCCACCCCATGAAGATAATCAAAATGTCCGCTCTCATTCAAGCGGCACTATAAGAACTTCTGAGTATGGCCATGGAAATGGCTTGAGAGTAGGTGCAGGTCTTGGACTAGGCCTTAAGCTTGGCCTTGGTGGTGTCAGAATTTAAATAAACCCAAAACGTAATACCCTTAGAAAATATATATTATACTTTTTACTGTTTTATCCTACCTTTGAAATTTCATGTACAATCATCAAGAAAAAGTTTATCGCCTTAGAATAAGTTTTATATAGTCAGTAAATTAAAATTGTCTACACCTATTTGAAAGATAAAGCCTTCTGATATCTTTTTTAGTATTAGATGAAGCCTTCTGATATCTTTTTTAGTATTAGATGAAGCCTTCTGATATCTTCAGGAATTTGTAACTTTTTATAATCGTTTTAGAATCATAATTAATTGATAATCTATGATTTACAGAATTTAACGCTTTGCTACAGGATAGCTATAAAATCGAAAATTTGAAACGTTTTTAACCGACTTTGAAAAAGGAGAAGGTTCTCAATTTGTTTGACCTGTATGTATGTTTTTTATGTTTGTTTGCGCACAACTCTGAAAATACTGGACCAATTTGGATGATCAACTTATTCAAAAATAGATTGCTCCAACTTAGATCCCATTTTACTTTTTTAAGTATTGGTCAAGTATCTGACCATTAATTTAGTAGATATTAAAAGGACTGGAAGCAATGGATAATTGTAGGACTAATACAACTCTGGATAAACTTAATTCCAGCATTGGTGAAGTGATAGCTTTGAAGCAACTTTATATATGCCTATGGCTGGGGGTAGTTCAAAATCCAGGCAGTATGAGATTGTAGTGGGTTGAGCTTAGATCATTATAGATGGCTATCGTTTTTGCATAGTTTGGCCAATAAACTCATTTAAAATTGATAAAATGAATTATTTTAGATAGCGATCAGTAAATTTACCATAGATTGACTAATAAACACAATCAAGTTTGATAAAATGAATATTGTAGATGGCAATCAGTAAATTTAGTATAATTTAATTAATAAAATCAACTAAATTTGATAAAATAAGTTATTAGTATATTTGTTTATGAGATACTATATATAATATATTTACAATGAGTTTTTTATAGAGAAATAGTAAGAGGCTAAAAAGAATATATAGAGATATTAATTTTTTAAAATTAGGAAAAAGAGCCACTTTTAAAAAAATATGCTAAATTTTTTTAGGGGAAAAGAACTGGGGGTAAAGTTTTTATGGAAAAAAGAACCTTCTTCAAAAAAATGGGGAAAAACCTCCTTTAAAAAATCTCTAAAAGTATAAAATAATTGAGAAATTATCAATCCTCAATAAAACCCTTTTTGAAGTCAGTGCCATCTTCCAACCTGACTTATAGAACTTTGCTCACAAATACAAACTAGAGCTTATATTGTATTGGGTCCAAGTGTAAACTATAAGCAAAATAGAATATACAGTGCTGAGTATATATATTGTAAATGAATATTATAAATCAGTTTAAAATATGGCAGTGATGTAAGTCCTGGGGACCAGCCCCTGCAACTGAATAGGAGCAACACCCCTCAGACAAAAAGAGGTCCCAAGGCCCAAGTGGACCCCCTGTCACAGTTGAGCAACATGGTGCATGTGTGGTAGATGAGCGCTGGGTGACTGCCCTTCCCCCTAAAGACAATCAGGTTTCTCCCCTCCCCCTCCTCAACCCTGGTAAGCCTAATAGAGGGGTTCTGCCAGGAGATTATGCAAGCCAGGGGCCATGGGCGGGCCCCTGGAACCCCTCACTCACCAGGAAAATCATGCCAAAATTTTGAGAAAATAGCCAGTACTAATGTTGGAGACCAGTCTGCAAATTCCAGGCTGGAGGAGCTGGTCCAGACTGGCTGGGGCCAGAAATCAGATTGGCGCATGATTCAGGTTTCAAACCAGGTTGCAAGTGACTTGGACCAGTTGCCCCTACTTCCCAGGATGGATCTGGGAAGTTCAGATTGCACAAATAGTCAGATCGAGAGTTTGGACCAGGTGGCAAATGACCCAGCACAGTGGCCACAGCCCCCTGGGACAAATCTGGGGAATTTGAACCATGTGAACAGGCCAACTTGGATGGTCAGGGCCCAGATTGGTACCATTGACCTGGTTTGGCCCTAAAAATTTGGAAAAATCTGCAAAAGTTTTTTTGATTTTTGCCAAGATCTTGGACATCCCCCACCCTCCTCCCCACCAGCCAACCAAATCCCATCGCTGATCCCCAATTAACTAATCCCTTAGCACCTCCACTATGCAATTCTCCCCATACTTAAGGCAACTGCCCTGTTGAGGGGCAGTTGTCAGTTCATTCTCTAACCTTCCTGTGCTTTTGCTAAATAAAACTCAAATACCCCAGACACCTTGCCACAGCCATCTGTCTACTTTTTTTCAAAATTATGCCAATCAATCCAGTGAAGCACGCCATTATCCAGATACTCATCCCAATGTTTGCCAACTGGGTCATCTGGTCACTCAACCCCACCACATGGCGGTAGATTGTATCCACCCTAAACCATTTCACTCCCAACAATGAAGTTGCTTCTCCATCCACTTTCACATATCTGTCTAATGTAAATCCATCTTTTCACTCTGTCGCTGGGATCTCTGAGACTGCTCCCCTGTTGAAGCAGCGCCAGGGCACCCCTGCCCTGGTGCTCACAAACTTGGCCCCCATACATGGCTTGTCCGCCACTGGCCCCACCCACCTGAGGACCCTGGAGCACCCCACCCAAGGGGAGCTCAGCCCTAACGCTCACTGTGGGTCTGTTTCCCTCTCTGCCTGCACCCCTGTTTGTGCGGCAGCCCCTGTGCCACCCCTCACTGGTGCGCAATCTCACCTGTTTGAAGCTGAAGGCCAGCAACCATGAACCCTGGAGGAGTCATCATCCTCTCCACCTCTCCTGCCCTTGGGGGTTGCCCCTGCAAGACTCGTGGTTGCCCCCATTGCAACCATCTGGTTTGCCTTGGGGGCCTTTGGTACACTAATGAACCTTTACTTTCCTCACATCCCCAATAGATCTCCCCCTACTTCAAGTCACTTGGACTGCTGTGCCTTTGGCATTCTGGGCTCTCCACTGGGTGCTCACACACCCAGACTGGGAGCTCAGTCTAATTCTTATCAGCTGCATCCGTGACAAGTGACTTCAAAAAGGGTTTTATTGAGGGTTGATAATTTCCTTTATTGTTTTATAATTTTTAGAGTTTTTTTAAAGTAGTTTCTTCCCCCCCAAAAAAAATATATGTTTCCCTTGATGAGTAAAAAATCTTAAGTATCAGTGATGTAAAAGCTAGAATTATTTACTCTTAAGATATCCTGGTACTTGTATAATCTAATTTTATCTATAAAGATCTTATAACTACTCTTGAAGTAGAGGATACCCCAGTGGTAGAATAGAGACCTCTACCACTGCCTCCCTGAGTTTGATTCTGGTACAGAAACTTTGGGTAGGGGACAATTATGACTGTGTTGGCGTTATACACTAATGCCCCAAACCAAGATAGCGAATAGAAAAGGCAGTCCATGGAGTTCCTGGCCTATCATATGCTGCACATGGAGGTTTTCTAAATTTTATCCTCCTCTCCCATTCATTCAATTTCCCATTAATCAGTGCAGTATTGTCCCCAGGTTGGCCCACCTCAAATAAAAATATAATTACTCTTGAAATGCTTATTTTTGATTGTTTATAAATAGTTTAACTTTTTGAGGAGTGGATAGCATAGTGGGGTATTTCTGCTCCACTCTGGTTGGGTTTTGATTGAAACATGTTTGAAACTAGCACAGACTATTAAAACTCAGCACAGTATATTTGTCCCTAGGTCAACCCACCTCATTTAATTTAAATAGTGCAACTTTTTAAAAAAGAATTTATCAATCTTAAAGTAATCCATTTTAAGAATAAAATTTCTAAACTTTTTTCCTTATCATCTTCTTAATTATTATAACTATTTTGTAATTAGAGCTTTCTTTTTAGATCATTAAACAAATTTTTACAAATTTTTAGTTTTTGTTAAAATAGAATTTATTTTCATAGTAAAATAAAAAGTAATATATAAAAAGTGAAAATTCTATGTTTTCAACGGTATTTTCCATATTATTATATTGAGCTGTTTGGTATCCATTTGATTTGATAGTTTCAATGGTTCTACCATGTGGTTGGCGATTTTAGGTTTATTAATAAGCTTGTTGGTTTTAGTAAGTGGTGTCAAACAGGTTAATACCATAATAATTTATTACAATAGTAACTCCCTGTTTGATGAACATATATTTTTTACTTTGATTTAAGTTGATTCTCCCAGAACATTCTAGTCACTGAAATATCCCTAGAAACAGGTATAAATACCTTTAGTTCTTATCACAATAAAGTACCAGATTATAGAGTTTAACTTTCTGTTGTGTTTATTATCTTTCAGTTTTGATAGATGTATTTCCCTGGGTGTTTTTAGTCATAAACACCCAGGATGATCAACAACAACTGCCAAATTGATGATTCTGAAAACTCTGTTATGCTATGCCACCAGCCATTAGTCAGGAAATACAGCAGAATCTCTTTATTTCCCCAACAGTGGCTAGTAATTGTTTATTTAATAAGTTAATGATTTTAGCAAGTTGGTGTTTTAAATGTTTTGATAAGAATTTGTTTGGTTTTATCAAGCAGTTGATGTTTGGTTGTTTGGTATGTGTGAGAGTCCAGCAAGTTTTAGGCTCACTGGTGCTGATAGCATCTGGATTTCCAAAAAAAACACTTAAAACTTAAAAAGATTACTTTTTTGTTTAGAAGTAGTTTGGTTTTTTGAAGTTTTTTATTTGGTGCAGGATAAGAAACAAAAAGTGAGTCTTCTCAATATTATCATACAGTAATTAAACTATATTAAGTATTGAGGGTCAAAGGGATTTAATGCTAATGTTCAGAATAGCTTAGTAACGTCCAAATTAGGGAATATGGAAATTTGATCTATCAGAGCTCAGAAAATTTGGGTTACTTTAGCAAGCTGAATGATGAGGAATTTATTGTAGGCAGAATGTACCCATGTGGTAAAAATTTGGTATATTTCAACCAATTATTATTAGATAAAATAATTGCACTTTGAGGGAAATTTGCCAATCCTATAAAAGAGGATAGTCCATGATTAGGTTTTTGGAGGAAACTAGATGGGGGTGGGGGAGGATCCTTTAATGGATGTTCTGGATTCTGCCATATGGTTGGAGCAATCTGAATGCCCAATTTCATGTTAATTGCCAATGTGGTGCTTGTAAAATAGTTACCCAAATTTGCAGGGTTCCTCTAAGAATCAACCAGAGACTTTTAGCTGATATTGTCTTTATTTTATCCAAAGTATTATTATTACAAGTCAGAATTTTAATTGGCATATAGTATTTGGTAAATTGGGACTATTCTTACCCAAGACATTCTTTTGCTGAAGTTAAGACAGCAATTGTACAACAGTATGTTCAATGGTTTTAGCTAATCAGTTAGTGGTTCATTCACAACTATAAATTCTCAATTTCTAATTCATTACTTTTTTGAGCTAAATTTTGGTAAATTATTGGCTCAAATAATTATTGAATACTTGATAGTTTTAGTGGATGTACATTGATTATCTACCTAATAAAATACATTCACTGACTGACTGACATCTAAAACCTTCAAGTTCAATAGGTTCAATCTATTTGGGCAAGTGGGTAAGAATTTATAAATAATATCAAATATGAAACTATTGAGTCTGATAAGTTCAATCTATTTAGGCAAGTGTGTCAGGGTAAAGCCTAACATTAGAGGAATTCCTGATATTTCAGATACAATTCATCAGATCAAGAGGTTTGTGCTGAAGTTAGATCAATTATTTGCATATCAAATCATGATTGTAATGAGTTTTGCTCAACTAATAGCTTAAATTAGACTAATTGCAATGATATTGAGTCAATTAATCACACCAAAACGAATTTACAATGAGACTGAAACAATTTCCACTGCTTTCAAAATCACATGCAAGGCACAATCCCATAAGCCCATAAGAATTATAGTGTTCCATTCAAAGATCAGTTAGGCTTAGAAAAGTCCAGGAAGTTGGATGGGATATAAAACTAGACTATTCAGATGGTTAGTCTTTGTGGTCAATAAAATATTATCATATGCTAAACCCTTTAAGTACATATTTTCATTATAATAGTTCCATATACCATATAGTAAACAAGCTATACAGTCTAACTATTTATTTCACAAAACCTATAACTATAGGTGCAGAAACACCTATACCTTAACAAATCCCTCTTCCATTACTTCCACATCCAAACATAGCTGGTGTACTGGCTTTAACAGGAATGGGAGTGGTTGAAGCAATCCTTCCTTCTTTAAAGCTAAACTGCCCAATTGCCCTTGCCATTCTCTATATGGTATGCACTGCCCCTTTGTTATACTGGACCTTTAGCTCAGGGTTAGCAAGTTCACGGCTTGCTATCATAAACTGGGATAAAGTAGTACCAGTCTCTGACAATTTGTTTACCAAGCTTTACAAAGTATATCCTGCTACATTTTTATTACTGGGAGCTTTATCATTTGCTTTATTGATGAAAGGTTACCAGACATTGGCACAGATGTTTTTCTCCATAAAAAAAGATGATATGACTTATAAAGAAGCAATAGGACCAAGTCAAGTTCAAACAGTGACTGTGGCTAACCATGTTTATGAACTATTCTATGGTTCCATTGCCTGAAAAATTAATATTAGCTGATGTGAAAGGAGAACTTACATTGTTGGGGGCGCATTTTAAAGCATATCCTGAGAACTACCCAGAAGATGCACAGAAGGTAATGTCGGTGGGTTCTCAGCTCTCTGGAGATGCTTTGGGTTGGTTTATCAAAGCGTTGGAAGAAAATGAGAATTTGTGCATGAATTATGAAGAGTTTATAAGCCAGTTGCTGGATGCAGCAACTCCTGCTAGTACCAGATTACAGGCACTATTTGCCTTGATGAACCTTTGGCAGGAAGGTCAAACTGTTGAGAGATATATGCCAAAATTTCTGGAGATCTTCCAGAAGACTGAATTAGATGATGAAATGGGAGAAATTTAATTAAGACGAGGGTTAAAAACTCATATATCAGATTTGATCAGACACCACCCCATCACCCTGCCTTTAAAAGAATTTCTTATAATCACTGCAAATCTTGTTTTGGGTATAACTCCAAAGTGGCAAGAGTCTGCTTACAAAAGAGCAATTGCCAACATGAGTCATGAAGAATATTAACGCCATTACAAGGAAGGATTGTGTTATTCTTTCCATAATCCTGGTCATTTAGCTTACCAATGTCCAAAGAAAGGTAAAACTTCATCAGTTGCCTTTAAATAAAAAATGAAACTCAATCTTACCCTGTTTTGCCTATATGTTTGATAATGGGAGATACTATATTCCATACTGAGGCTTTACTGGATAGTGGGGCCTCCTGGAACTTTATATCAGAGAAAATGGTAAAAAGTTGGGAGTTCCAACTGGGACTAGAACACTGGCCATAACCCTGGGAAATGGGGAGCAGTCCATTGCCTACTGTTGTGCACATCCCATAAGTCTATTAGTCAGTTCCCTGAAAGTTGAGATTGAATTTTGGATTCTAAAGAGTACTCCCCTGCCTGTAATCCTTGGCTTTCCATGGTTAAGCCAGATGGAGCTCCAACATGACTATAGCAGAAACACTGTCACAGTCAAAGTTGATGGAAAGAGAGAAGAATGGCCGTTGAGTAAAAGTATGTTTTCTGGGTTGTATTATGCAGAATCTCTCAAGGTTAATTGGAGGCATTTAAAGGAATGATTTCAGCATATCTTAAAGCATGGTCTGAAGTGTTTAGCAAAGAAGAGGCAAAGATTCTGCCATTCCATAGCCTTTTTGATCATTCAATAGACTTGGTAGAAGAGAAGCAGCCTACTCATGGACCAATATATAGCTGCAACCAATAGAAACAGGTGGCATTATGTGAGTACTTGGATACTATGTTGGAAAAAGGTTTCATTCAAGTGTCTCAGTCTCCATGTTCATCTCCACTTTTATTTGTAAGCAAGAAAGATGGAGGTTGTGACCCTGTGTAAATTATCAAAAGTTGAATGATATCACCATAAAGAACCAATACCCTTTACCTGATGCTGACTACTTGAGCAATTAGTTTTCTGGAGCTACTATCTTTTCAAAGGTGGATCTGAGGGATGCATTTAATCAGATCAGGATTAAGGAAGGTGATGAATGGAAAACGGCTTTCAAGATGTGGTTTGGGTTGTTGGAGTATCTTGTCATGCCATTTGGCTTTTGCAACGCACCAAGTACATTTCAACAAATGATCAATACAGTTTTGGGTGGGTACATGGACCAGTTATGCGTGGTTACCTGGATGATATTTTAGTGTCTAGCAAGTCTCAAGAGAAACATCTTTGACATCTGTAATTGATCTTTAAGAAATTTCAGGAGTATAACCTTCATGTCAAGCTTTCAAATGTGAGTTTGCTCAGGAAAAAGTTAAATTATTGGTTATGTTGGGGGAAGGAGTGGGTTTACCATGGCATCTAGCAAAGTATATGCTATCACATCTTGGCCTACACCTAATAGCCAGAAGGAAGTTTGAAGTTTCTTGGGTTTGGCAAACTTTTGTAGGGATTTTTATCAAAGGCTTTTCTTCTATTGCATTACCCTTGACATGGCTCACATCAGATGGTGTTCCGCTTAAATGGTCCCAAGCAGCAGAAAAATCTTTTGCTGACTTAAAGTCTGTCTTTGTTTCTGCACCAGTGTTGTCCATGTCCAACTATGATAAACCCTTCATGGTTGAGACTGACGCTTCTGGATATGCACTTAGGGGGGTTATTGCAGGAGGGGGATAATAGTAGGCTTCATCCCAAAGCCTACTATACCAAAAAGTTTATCCCTGCTGAATGTAACTACCCAATTCCAAAACAAAGAGATGCTGGCATTTTCAGACCCTTAAACACTGGCAATGGTACTTATGTGGGCAAAACACCCCGTGAAGATCATGACTGACCATAAAAACCTGACATACTTCTTTACTCCGCGCCAGCTAAATCAGCGGCAAGCTAGATGAGCCCTTACCCTTACTAATTATGACCTGTAAATTGGATACAACCTTAGGAAGGTTAATGTAGTCCCAGATTTTCTAAGTTGTCACCCTGAATTAATGCCTGAAGAAGGGAGATCACAGAATATAGCACACATGTTTTACTAAAAGCATGGAACCCAGTGGATCAGCTCTCTCACATGATTTTGGTGGGATGGGAAGATAATATTTTGAAAGCCCAGAAAGAAGATGCATTTTGTCAAGGTGTGAAGGCTGACCTGAGTTAGGATTTTAATAGTGGATGGTACCTCAAGGAATACTCTCTGAAAGGACGTTTGGTCTGTTGGAAGAAATGCCTTTATGTGCCTAAAGGGCCCTAATGAATGGAATTATTACGTGAATACCATGACTCAGGAATGACTGGACATCCTGGATGAAATAAGATGGTAACTCTCATCTAAAGAACTTACCGCTGGCCTGGGCTGGTTAGAGATGTTAGTAAGTACTTGGCTGGATGTGATATTTGTGGGCGTACTAAGGCTAGGAGGGGTCATCCTGAAGGTCAGTTGGAACCGTTGAAGTTTTCTCATAAGCCTTGGAAATCAGTTACCCCTAGATTTCATCGTTGAGCTACCCCATTCTCAGGGGTATAATTTAGTTTTAGTGGTTTTTGACCATTTCAAAAAATGGCTCACTTCATTCCTATGACCACCAGTGTCACAGCCAAAGAGACAGCCCAGCTATTTATAAAGAAGATCTTTTTATATCTTAGAATACCCAAGGAGGTTATATCTGATAGAGGCCCACAATTTACTTCACGCTTTTGGAAGCAGGTTATGTCAGATCTTGTAATTAAGAGATGCCTGTTACTGCATATCATCCCAAAACAGATGGACAAACTGAGCAGGTCAATCAGGTGCTGGAGCAGTACTTGAGATGTTATGTGAATGCTGAACAGAATAACTGGGTTAAGCTGTTACCAATAGTCCAGTTTTGTTATAACAACATGGACCATGCCTCCATTGGAATGCCACCCTTTAAGGCTAACTATGGCTATGACATGAGTTGGGAACCACTGCCAGCTACTGAAGTGAACAATCCATCAGAAAGAGAATTTCTAAAGGATATTCATCAGACCCATGCATTATGTCAAGCAAATTTAACTTGATCAGTGAAACCTACAAGGATTTTGCAGAAAAAAAGAGTGCCTGGGAAGGCGTTGGAAGTTGAGAGTAAAGTTTATTTGGATTCTCGCAATGTTCCATTGGATGTACCATGTCAAGAATTAGCCCATTGGCGTGTAGGACCATATAAGTTAAAGGAGGTTATTGGTAAGGTTGCCTACTGAGTTGCTCTACCTGAAAAATGGAAAATTCATGATGACTTTCATTGATCACTCTTGTACATGAAGGATGGTAGTTCATTACCTCATCAGAAAGTTAAAAAGCGCTGACCCTATCAGGCCAACAGCAAGTTAGAATTAGACTGGCCTTCCAGCCTAGGTGCCAGAGCACCCAAACGGCAAACCAGAATGCAAAGGCACTGCTGCAGGTTCAATAAATATGAAGCTATAAGGAGTTTTGCCAATAATTGCTGATGAGCCATAATCTCATATAGACACATAATGTAGTACCAAATAAGTACAGCCATAAATCCCAAGGGGTGTTGGAGTGCTGGTGGAAAGGGCAGTTTATTTTCCCACATAAAAATAGAAATTGGGGAAAGGATTTTTTATTAGGAAAATAAAGAAAGAAAAATTTGACCAACAATTTTCTCAGTGCAATGCAACTGATTAAATAGTGATCAATTGATGAGGGAACAAGCCAGGATTAGGTCCCTCAAGTTCAAACTAACTGATTAATATTTGGGGATGAGGGCAGATAAGCTCAATGGAAACCAACATCAAAGAATTTGGCGGCAGGCTGAGTCACTGTTGGTTTGACCTCAAACGCCTGAACTGAGACTTGACTGTGTTTCTGCGATTGGCACAATGGCATCTGGCCCAACGATTAATGGAATCCCCCAGGGCCACCCCACATAGGGGCAGTCCCAATTGGTTGGGAACAGGTTTGGGATGCCCAACCCGCTCATGCCTGGTCATTGGGCCATTCGTTTGGTCAAAAGAGCTGCATCAGCCACAACTACCAATTTTCCAGATGGGAGCTGCATGTTGGGGATCATCCCAATGATTTTGAGAGGGGTTAGTTTAGACAATTGCACTGCTGGCTGAATCAAAACTGTCAGTGATTTCAGCTGATAATCCAATCTTCATCTCTTTTTGACTATATGAATTCCAATCATTGGGCTTATTTTCCATCAATTTTGGACCAATTGACTTTAATTTGGTGATCTCAGCACAGATTTCCTATATCCAGCTAATGAGTTTGGCTTAGGTGAGCAAAGGTACCGGGGGAGGGATCCAAAGAGGGAAGGCTGTTACCCAGTGCTCATCTACCATGTGTGCGAGGTTGCCCTGGGTGATGAGGGGTACAGCTGCCCTCTTCAGCCCCTTTTTGCTCAGAAACGGGATGAGCGACTGATCTATGCACAGGGGACATTACCCTGAACTTACATTACCCTTTTCTTTATAAAGAAAGGTTACCACCTCCAGGAAACTGCATGAGGGCCACATTTTTATGAGCCTTAAGCAGTTTGATTGCCATTACCATTGTGACTTTATGGGGGGATGGGGAGCGTTGGGGTGAAACTCATGGAATGCATCAACCAGTTCCATGCAATTAGCACAATTGCGAGCCTTAACCCAACTGTTCTCATAGGCTGGATACCCCTTCCATGCAACGATATACTGAACTGACCGCCAGGATTTGTGGGACGCTAAGATGTTTCCACCTCAGCTTCTGCTGCATCCTCTATCACAATTGGTTCATGTTTGGCAGGGACAATCCCCTTGAATGGGGACAACAGAGACACGTGGAATATGGGGTGCTGTTTCCAATGAGCTAGCAATTTTAACTGAAAAGCACCATTGCCCAAGTCTTCCTCCACCAGGTGGGAACCCAAACGCTTGCTTGCAAACTTCTGGGAAGGTACCTGAATCTGCAGATGGTGAGTATCTAACATAACGTGAGAGCCTACCGCAATATTGTGGCCAGAAAGCCATTTTCAATCTGCAAACCATTTATAATAATTGATAGCCTTTGTGAGATGCTCCTACACTAAGTACTGGGTAGACCAAATATGCTCTAAATGATCTGCGGCAGCAGAAACCTCTGGACGTATACAAGGACTAACCAAAAAAAGAGATTATAACCTAACGTTGCTTCATAGGGAAAAACCCTGTAGAAGCGTGAGTACCATTGTTATAGGCAAATTGGGTGAGAGGGAGGTCATCAGCCCAAGTATCCTGTGCAGCCAAAGTGTAACAACACAAATAATGTTCCAAAATTGGTTAACCCACTCAGTTTGTCCATCAGACTGGGGATGGTATGCAGTGGAATGACAAGGGGTGATTTTTAAGATGAATAAAAGCTCATTCCATAACCGCACTTTAAATTGGGGCCCACAGTCACTAATGATTTCCTGTGGGAGACCAAACATTGATAACACATGGCGTACAAAGAGCTGAGCAGTTTCTTTGGACATGATTGCAGAAGTACAGGGAATAAATAGGGAAATTTTTGTGAAGCAATAGCCACCACCATCACTGCTTTAAACCTATTAGAACAGGGGAGTTTGACAATTAAATCCACAGACACTGATGTCCATGGACCCTCCGCCTGTTGTAATGGGTGTAGGAGACCATTTCTTCCTGAGCGGTCTAACTTTGCTCAAGCACAGGATACGCAATTGGCAATCCAGGCTATAACTTCCTTAGTTAAGCCCACCCAATTATAAGTTCACTTGATCAATATGATGCATTTTTTGTTGCCTGGATGGCTGATTGTGAGAGGGTTTTGATGCGCTTGAAACACCTTAGATCTAATGGAAAGAGGAACCCAAACCTGCGACCAAAAATAGATGAGACCCTTCACCAAGGAATACAGGGAATGTTTGTGGTTCTGAAGGGATAATTGCTCAAACAACTCCACTCCTTCAGGACAGGACATTTGTGCTGCCAAAACCTATTATATAAGAGGAGCATCCGGAGCTAGCTCTACTTAGGTGACCACAGGCGGGACAATTGAACGGATTTAGGTGGTGTGGATCATTTTAACCAAGTCCACTTCATCTGAATCTTTGGGTCAATGAGCTGGGTTGTGACTAAGAAAGTTGGGAAGCACATTTAATGCGCTTTTCACAAATTTGTATTTAAAATTGAAACTGCATAAATCCCAATAGGTATGAGCCTGCCTGTGTGCCAAATTTTGTGGTTTACAGAAATATAAAAGAGCTTGGTGGTCTGTATGCACAGTTAACTCATGCTGGGAACCCTGTAACAGGTACTGCCAATGAGTCAATGTCAATGCTACTGCTGCCAATTCCTTATCATATATGGCCCATGATTGCTCCATTGAAGAGAACTTCCAGGAAAAAGTAGGCAACTGGATGTTCTAAGCCATCATGCTCCTAGAACTGCCCCAACAGTTACTGCTGAAACATCACAGGTGACAATATATGGTTTAGATAGGTCTGCATGTTTTAGAATAGGGGGTGGTAAAAATACTTCTTTAATTGACTCAAACGCCTGCTGGCATTCAGGAGTCCAACAGAAAGGCACATTCTTACCCATGAGAGGGTGGAGCGGAGCAGCCAACTGGGAGAGGGCTGGGGAAAATTTCTTTAGGAAAATATTGGTACCCAAGAAACTCCATAATTGTTTCTGGGTTTTTGAGAGTTGGCCACTCGCAGAGGCATCTAACTTATTATTCAGAATTGCATAACCATCTTTTAAGACCAGGTTCCCAAGAAAAATAACTTCCTCCTTATAAAAACTCACATTTCAAAGTCTTGACAAAGAGGCCCGCCTTGTGAAAAGCAGCCACAACCGCTTCAAAATATTTAGCTTGTTGTTTGGGAGTTGGGGAATGAACCAAGATGTCATCAATATATGCAACCGCGCATGTAAACCGGAGGTCACCCAGCACACTATTAATCATTCTTTGAAAGGTGGTTGGCGCGTTCTTCAGCTTGAAGGGCATTACATGGAACTGGAAGATACCTCGTTTAGTATTAATTGCAGTAAGCCATTCTTGACCTTCCATTACCCTTTTTTGTTAAAAGCATTGATGAGATCAAGATTGGAGAACACATAAGACTTTGTGATCACTTGACTGATAGTCTGCTCAAGGGGTAAAGGGTAGGTATCACTCACTGTAATATTATTTAGGTGACCATAATCCACACAGTGATGGAGAGAACCTTTGGCCTTCTTGGCGAAGATGAAGGGGAGGCAATTGTCAACGTCTCTGTAAACAATTATCCTTCCCTGAGCATATTGTCTAACCAGGTGTTTAGAGCAGCCTCCTCTTCTGTGTGTGTGGTACAACAGGCAGTTGATGTTCACCAACTGTACCATTGTTCAGAATCCTAAGTCAAATAAAGTGTGAGGGGGGAGACGGTCTGCCTTTTCAGAATCAAAGATACTTTGATAACGCATTAATACTTTGGAAAAATCAGATGGAAGGCCCAACGGGGAAACAAGAGAAGTAATGGAGCTACGGCCTTGTGTTTTCTTGAGGGTATTAACTAGGGGAAACTCTATATCTGTTTGATCATTAGAGAATACCAACATGTTTGACTCCAGATGAATCTTAACATGTTGCCGGCGCCCCCATCCAACCCCCAAGATAACCAGAAACACTAAGTTCAGCATTGCTGAAAACTGATTACAAAAGCTGAACTGGTGTACTGATAATGAAACTGGCTGATGGACTAAGTATGAGGTCTAAGAGGCTGAAGAAGCAACCATCACCAAAGGACCTATATCCAGATCAAGCTCCAATTGTTGGGCTAGTTCCACACTCATAAAATTGCCCACAGCTCTGGTATCTACCAGAGCCTCAAAAAAATGTGATGGGATCTGACACTAATCTTCATGGGTAGTAGGAAGTAAGCAAGGTTCTCTTTATTGGTAGCTGTAGTTGAATCCAGAAATACCAAAGAGATGATAGAAGAGTCAGGGGAACCACTAGGTTCATAGTGGTAATAGATCCTTCACAAGTTGGATAGTCAGAACATCCTGACATGGGCACAATAGCTGTGGCAACTATGGGATATGAATTGGACATTTTGAGTTGTACCAGGCCAACATGACCTGAGTAAAAAAATTTTCACAACCTGAGTTAGTTGAAAATAAGGAACCATTGCTGCGCCAATATCTATGAATAGGTGGAAATAGTTAGGAATAATGGTTGGTTAATTATGTCAGGCAAACAGCAAGTTAGAATTAAACCAGCCTGCCAGCCTAGGTGCTGGAGCACCCAAACAGCAAACCAGAATGCCAAAGGCACTGCTGCAGGTTCAATAAATATGAAGCTATAAGGAGTTTTGCCAATAATTGCTGATGAGCCATAATCTCATATAGACACATAATGTAGTACCAAATAAGTACAGCCATAAACCCTGAGGGGTGTTGGAGTGCTGGCGGAAAGGGCAGTTTATTTTCCCACATAAAAATGAAAATTGGGGAAAGTATTTTTATTAGGAAAATAAAGAAAGAAAAATTTGATCAACAATTTTCTCAGTGCAATGCAACTGATTAAATAGTGATCAGTTGATGAGGGAACAAGCCAGGATTAGGTCCCTCAAGTTCAACCTAACTGGTGAATATTTGGGGATGGTGGCAGATAAGCTCAATGGAAACTGACATTGAAGAATTTGGCAGCAGGCCAAGTCACTGTCAGTTCAACCTCAAATTCCCAAACCAAGACTCAACTGCATTTCCAGCTGTTGGCATGATGGCATCTGGCCTGACAAGAAACAAGAATCCCCAGGGCCACCCCACATAGGGGCAGTCCCAATTGGATGGGAATGGGTTCAGGATGCTCAACCCACCCATGCCCAGTTGCTGGGCCATTCGTTCAGTCAAAAGTACTGCATCAGCTGCAACTCCTGAAGTGCTGGATGGGGGCTGCATGTTGGGAATCATCCCCAATGATTTTGAGAGGGGGTTAATTTTTACAATCACACTGCTGGCTAAATTAAAACTGTCAGCAATTCCAGCTGATAATCCAATCTTCATCCCTTTTTGAATATGTAAATTCTTATCTTATTGGGCTTATTTCCCATCAGTTTCAGACTGATCAACTTCAATTCAGTAATCTTGGCACAGATTCCATTAATCCAGCTAACAAGTTTGGCTGAGGTGAGCAGAGGTATTGGATGAGAGATCCAAAGAGGGAAGGCTGTTACCCAGCGCTCATCTACCATGTGGGTGAGGTCGCTGTACAATTCTGATATGATTGGATTATAAGCCCTTAGTCATTATAGCAGAATGGGTAAGATCCGCCAAGTTTAATATGGGTAATAGTTATTTGGGCGCCTCAAGATGAGGCGATATTGGTTTATTGGGAAATCGCCTCAAGTTAGGAGATTGTGAAATTAATGAATTAAGAATTGACAGAGCCAACTTTTCTTTCTCGTTGCAATCACTTTTGCAACCTATTCAATTGAAGACTGAATCTAGTTTGATAATCTCACAGAGGAGATTAGTCTGCGCCCATGTCAGGGAGCAGTTGGGCAAGCAAGGTAAGAGGAGCAGGTGGAAGGCCCGCGGCCTCCAACGTTCAAAAACGCCCCAGAGAATCTGGCGGAATAGACAATAATCTTAAAACTGGCGGTCATGATTTCCCCAGAGATACTCGCATGGCAAGCATGATGCAACCAGTACATCAACACACCACACTCCCAACCACTTTCATTGGTGGAATTCGGAGTCCACATGTATCTGGACATCCAAAAAATGGTTTTATGGGAAAATTTTGTGAAGATGTACACAAAATTTTCCTGACTGCAGTGTACGTTGCACCTCACTACATGTCACACGGTTGGCTGGACCTAGGTTTTGAAAGCAAAAAAGCAGCAGACAAGGCTGCAGTGGTGTGCATAGTGGTTGACCTCCCTGAAGGGCAACAGGTCATTGAAACCAAATGCACCAGATGGACAAAATCAAACCAAAATATTCCTCACATTTGACTTTTTGCCTACTACGGTAAAATGTGATATTTTGGAACAACACCTGAAAGATGGTCTTGCCATATACAGTGAAATACAATCTAACAAAATGCAACACTTCACGCTGATGCCACACCTGTGCACTGGTAAAGCCATCGCAGTTCTGACCCCAACTGAGGAGATCATGAAGGACCTAACCCAGATCCCACACTCCACTTTTATTGATATTGCAGGGCATACCACCCACCCATTCCAGGTGACCGTGGACAGCGCGCCCCCATTTGCACCCACTGTGATGCGTTTGGCCATAAGGCGCATGCATGCCTCATCAAGGAGGGCGTCACATTCCAAGAGCACCCCTCGGCGGCCATGGCCAATGGAGAGGCGCACTACAAACCAACTTCAAGCACCAAGGAGGCTTTCCCGTGGGGAGCACAAGGCTGCTACCTATTGGTAAAGCCTATCTCCCCGCAAGAATGGAAGAAGGCCAAGCAGGCCCATAGGGCCGCGGCCAAGGAAATGGCCAAGGCTACCACTGCTATCCCACACTCACAATGCCAGGAGGACATGGAAACCTTCACGGTGGAAGCAACTCAGGAATCCATTAACCAATCAGATTGGGAAGCCCATGCCAAGCGGGTCACTCAATTTGAGGATCTGATAGGAGACTCAATCTCACCCAATTGTTGCACCCAAGCTCCAGTCAAAACTGACTTGGGACCTATCCCAACTGAAAAAAAAAAATTTTGACCCACTCAACGGTGCACCAAACTCATCCGCACCACAAAAAATTCATCTGACGTCGGGAAAACAAAAGCAAAGGCCAAAGCCAATGTGACTCTTTCTGCAAAATCAACAAAAACTCCAATAGCGTTGCTGCTAACACCTGCACTGCTGTGAAAGCCTGTGGGGACCTTGAAGAGGCTGGTGGGCCTGGGGGCCCACCCCCTTGCACCTAAGGTGCGATGGGGGAAACCTTCACTTTAGGGATGTTGAATATCACCAGACTCAAGGCCTCCCCGTCCCAGGCTAGGAAACTGAGTTTTTACAACACAATTTACCTGTGGATATCCTGGCCATCCAGGAGTCCCACTGTCCACAAGGTTCTGAGGAAACTTGGAAAACAATGCTCCTCCCATCCTATCCTTTTGGTCGAAGCACTGTGGGGTGCTAATTCAGAAAAATAATTTTTTCAAATTTGTATCCTTAGAAACATTCCTAAATGGCTGAATGCTTGTCGTCACCTTCTCGTGGGCCAACATAGTGCATGCAATCATCAACATCTATGCCTCAAATGGTGCACACAAGCGTCAGGAATTTTTCTCATTGGTCAAATCCCTCCCGCTACCCCCTGATTCTTTCCTAGTCGGTGACATGAACTGTTGGCTAACCTCACCAATGGACTGGTGGCCTCCCTCACCCCACGCCCCACAGGGTCACGTAGAACTATGCATTCTAAAGGCCACCCTTGGGTTAATGGATGCGCTGCTGCAACATGCCCCGCTGCTTGAAAACATGACGCGTCCCAACATCCACAACAGCCAATTAAGGTCCATGACCCGCATCAACCTTATTCTAATGCTGGCGAAATTCCAACCCCACATCTCCCACTTCAAAACAACGAAAATAGAATTCTCCAACCACCAACTGGTCTTGATAACCTACCACCTACCTGTCACAGTTGCTAAGGCCCCACATTGGTGCAAAATCCGCCCCCCCAAGCTCGCATCGCCAGGATTTTCCACGTGGGTGGAAGAGGCAACTTTGGCAAAAAAGTTTGTTGCACCATTTTGTGCGGACCCCATTTCCACATGGGCAACTTTTAAAGAGGACACCATCCGCCACTCTCACCATCTCTCCTCCAGATGCTCATGAGCCACATCAGCAGTTATCTCGCGTGCTCTGGCAGAATTGGCACACTTGGAGTCTAATATTCCAGCTACAGGATACAGCCCTGCATGGGGCCAGAAGTGGGCAGAGGCAGCCACCCACCTCAACGCACTTGAAAGGCAACACAAACATTGGGTTTGTGCTCAATACAGGGCCACACGCATCACAAAAGGCAACAAGTGCACCGCATATTTCTTTAAAAAAAATTTTGCACCACGCCAGAGTGTGGCCTGCACACAGGTGCAAAGACTGGATAATTCTATTGCGGATATACCAGCTGAAGTGGCAATTGAAATGCAAAAATATTACTCCAAGTTGTACCGAGCTGAACCAATTCAGCCAGCCAAAGTGGCAGAATTTCTCGACTGAGCTCATATCTGCACTGTTTTCTGATACCCAGAAATAATGAATTTAATTACTCCGAATGAATTATGGACAGCCATTTGCGGTGCACCAAACCAAAAATGCCCAGGCTCAGATGGCATTCCATATGAGTTCTACAAAAAATATTTCAAATATATATCCTCACTTCTGCTTTCCTCACTTAACCAAAGCCTGTTGGTAACGCGCCTCCTACCAGGAGGACATGAGGCCTTTACTGTCACACTCTTCAAGAAAGGGGATAAGCTTGACTTATCCAACTGGCGCCCCATTTCTCTAACAAACACAGACACCAAAAATTTAACAAAAATTATGGCTAACCGATTAGGGACTGTAGCATCTGCCACCATCTCCCCAGAACAATTCGGCTTCATCCCCAGAAGGTCAATTTGGGATAACATGCACTCTGTGGCTAATGTATGTCAGTCCACAGCCTCTGGGGCACTTGTATTCTTGGACCAACAAAAGGCCTATGATAGAGTAAACTGGGAATACCTAAGGGCCTGCCTCCATCAATTCCGCCTACCCCCTCACTTCATCAACTGGGTGATGCTGCTCACGGAATCTGCAACAATGGCAGTGCGTGGCCCTGGCTTCCTAACGGAAGTAGTCCACCCTCAAAGGGGCTTGTGACAAGGGGACCCCCTCAGCCCACTCTTATACAACTTCAGCCTTGACCCACTACTGCGAAATGTGAATGCCCAACTCACTGGGGTCCATGTGCCAGGCCAATTCCCAGTCAAGATATTGGCATTTGCAGATGATTGTGTGGTTGGGGTGTCTAATAATCAAGATGCACGCGCGCTTGAAGCTCTCATCCAGGAATATTCCCGGGTAAGCAACGTGGCACTGAACGCCTCCAAAACTGAAATCATCCTCCTTGGTCGGTTTCAGAACTGCTGGGCCCCAGCAACTAGTTCCCAACCTGGCCCATCTGCTCGCCCACGTCCACGCCTTACTAACTCAACACACACCGCTCCACTGGTGCTCCCCTTTGTGCCAAGTCCTACCATAGGACTGGTGCGCCATCTGGGCGTGTGGATGGAGGCAGGCGGATACGCGTCAGCAGTAATGGAGTGCCATATTCTGGACAACGTGACGAAGCAAATCGCCTCTCTCAGAGCCCACCCTACTTCCCTTACTGACAGGGTTGTTTTAGCCAACTCTATGCTCCTATCCAAAGTCTAGTTTAGAGCCCACGCCATCCCCTTCTCCCCAAGCTTCTTCAAATCCTTGTATGCCTTGCTGCAAGGATGGCTTTGGTCAGGCCGCCCTCCATTAGTGCGGCTAGAGGTCATGTTTGGCCCTCATCATCATGGTGGCATGGGCCTGCTTGACTTCAAAGCCCATGCTGCCAAGATCCTGGGCACCTGGATCGCGGCCGTCACTGCTCCTACACTCTCATCCCAACACTGGTCCCGCACAGCCTGCTCCAACTTCTCCTGAGCCTTGGGCCTCAACAATCCATTGAACCCCCACTCCCTAATGAAATACCTCGCATCACACACATCGGCCACAGGTCCTTACATGACAAAAACCCACTACAAACGAATCCTACTCTCCATGCGGAGTGCAGAGTGGAGAATTTGTATTAGTGGACATACAACCCAAAGAGGCCGCCCCTCTCTCAGTTCACACAAGAGGTACAGGGGCTACCCATCCATGATGGCGTGATCCCCATTTGGCCCCATGTCCTATCCAGGGTGGACTACCTGGACATGATGGACATCCCTTATTCCATTGAGACCCAAAAAACAATCTGGAAATATGTACATCACCCTCTGTTGCAGCCTCAAGTCCGCTCCCATGTGTGGCGCTGCCTGAGGTGGGTGTATCATACAGCTGAGCGCTCTAACGTTTTACACTCATCCTGTGTCATGTGCGGCCAGTATGGAACGCTGTTCCACCGCCTGGAGAAGTGCCCCACCTCTAAAGTGATATGGCGCGAAGTTCAACGTCTGCTGGGCCAGGATCAAACGCATCCCTTCAGTCTGTCAAGAGATATGTTTGCTCTATCAATGGCCTTCTCCCTTCCACCCTCCCTCCGTGCTCTGGTGGTTGCAATCGCCATGTGGACCATCCACACGATTGTCTTAGATGCCATCGCATGCTCCACCCCCACCCTCCCAGAAACTGTCCACAGATTCTGGTCTCATTTGGTGGACCACTTTCAAGCATGGATGTTTGGATACCTCCCACCGCATCGCTGACAGCTGGTCTCCTCCTGGTTCCCAGTCTGGTTCATCAAATCAGACCCCTTCCTCCACACGTGCTCAATAGTGGCTACGGCCCCTTCACACGTTCCCTCCCCCTCCCCATAAGTGGCATTCCCGCTGGCAACAAGAGATAGCATCGCTTCTCTGGGGTGCCTCCCCGGTACTAAGTTTATCTGTCCTGAGTCATATTCGGAAGTGTCCATCCCATGGTTGGCCTTCCCGCAATAAAATTAAAAAAAAAGAATTGACAGATCCAATAAGATATGGCGAGTTAAATTATTAAGCCATATGAGCCATAGCATCCAAAGTTGCTACAATATAGGCGAGACCAGATGATCAAGGGAGGTTGTTGTTAAGTAAGTTTTAGAGTAAGTGGAATAGGAAGAATCCGTGATATTAAATATATTAAATAAAAGAAGTTGTGGGAGCAAGTGCTCCATATTTAGTCTAAAGTTTTATTCTGTTGTTTCAAAAGCAATAATCATCATATTGTTGGTCCTGATTGCTCAGTGGGTCAAACCCTTTGCAAAATCCACTGGCATATCTATTAAAATACCGCCAATTTTACAACAGTGGTGCTCACTACAGGGGGCCCATTGATCAATTAAAAAACAAAATGTTAAAAACTCAGTTGCCTGCTATGTTGCATTCATGTTTTGCTAAACACTCTACCCAACACTATGGTTCAATTGCCTATGCAGAGCTGAAACTGGCTTTGGAAACTGTGTTAAAAAACAAGATGAGCTTCTCCAGGAGGTTTGCTGCAATAAGCTGCCCCCTTTTGATTGTGAAGGGAATATTCATGGGTTCTTTAAGCAATTTGAAATTGCAACTGAAGGAGTTTCAGATCTACAAAAAGTAAAACTTTTGATATCTTCCTTAGATGTCAGAAGTACTGATCAAGTAATATGTTACTTTTCCAGAAGCTTCACTATATATCAAGAAGTCAAAGAAACGGTGCTGTTTGTTCAGTGGAACTGCAAAGGTGTCACAACGGAAGGCTGACTTTTTGACCATCAGGTTTTAGCAGAATGAGAGCCTCACCACGTTTGCTGAGCAATTTTTTATGATGGAAGCTCATGTGCTAATTGGGGCCGGAATTTTAGCTGAGTCAGATGTGTGTATTGCAATGACTTCTGCTGTAAAGCCATACTGTGAGTTACATAATGTTATGGCCTCACTGTTGGATGAAGATGTACCTTTGCTTAAAATTGTTCAGTTTTTACACCATATGTCAGAATTTAAACCAGATGGAATCCTCCAATGATTAATCATTATTTGGGATGATATGACAATCCTGGCAGAATGGCTTATTGACTGAATTTTGTATGATCTAATGTAATTGCTGGTTAGTTGCTCCCCAATTTGGGTTGAGCCAAAATTAGTATTCCGCTGAGTTTGGTATTAGGTTCAAGTGGGGCCAATTGGTGGCCCCAAATTAGTACAAGGATCACCGGTGACTTATAGCTGAGGATGATCCAATTAGTATCATTCAGCAGAATCAGTGATTTGATACCAACTGTCATTTGTGGGCAGTTGTGGGATTTCTGGTAGAAAGCCAATATATTTGCTTTAGATGTTTACTGCCTGTACTGATAATCAGATGTTAACGGATCCAACAATTATGAGTTTGAGGTGGCCAAAGTTGTTTCCAGTGCCTCATTTATTATTAAGATATGATGAGAAAAGATGTCAGTGAGATGCTGAGATATTCTGAGTCAATGAAAGCGACCAAAGTTGTTTCTGGTGCATTATTATCAACTCAAAGGTCAAATCCAAATTTGACATTTAAAAAGATTAGTTAATTATATGGCTCACTGGCGACTTAAGGCTGAGGATGAGCCAAAACTAATTTGGACATTGGGAAGGATGGAATGAGAGGGTCAACACCAGGGAAGAGAATAATGTAGTAGAAGAAGAAGAGTGGTTGGCCGGAAGAACCAGCGGAAGAGCTGATAGGTTGGCAGTGGGTGCAGTAGCCCTTTTTAAATAGTATAAATACCTGGCGCTTCCCTTTCAATAAATATCCCCCTTTGCCTAATCTACTTTTTTATAAGTTTATTATCCATTTCGTTGGTTGTAGTTTAAGGGATCCCCAAATGGCATGGGTGACAAGCCAAGGGGTTAGCCGGCGCTGCTAGCCCCAATGCCTAAGTTAAAATGGCAAGGGCTGACCAGTCTTCATACTGGTTAGCCTGCCAACTAGCAGAGCTCATAGTTGAATTTCTGACATTGGTGCTTACTACAGGGGGACTCTGCTGGTTGGTGCTGAGTAGCTAAAGGTTGGTGAAGAGGTGGCAGGGATGTGCCACTGTGGTTTGGTTCTAGTGGATTGTTGGTGGTGGGGAGGGGCAAGCCCTGAGCACCGCCTCACACGCTGAGGAAGGATTTAGGAGGATTACCATCTGGTTAAGTGGGGGTAAATGTTAGAATTTTAACCAGATGGAGTTCTCCATTAATTAATCGTTATTTGGGATGATATGGCAATCCTGGCAGAATGGCTTATTGACTGAATTTTGTATTATCTAATGTGATTGCTGGTTAGTTGCTCCCCAATTTGGGTTGAGCCAAAATTAGTATTCCGCCAAGTTTGGTATTAGGTTTGAGTGGGGCCAATTAGTGGCCCCAAATTAGTACAAGGATCACCGGTGACTTATAGCTGAGGATAATCCAATTAGTATCATTCAGCAGAATCAGTGATTTGATACCAACTGTCATTTGTGGGCTTTGTGGGATTTCTGGTAGAAAGCCAATATATTTGCTTTATATATCTGCTGCTTGTACTGATAATCAGATGTTAACGTATCCAACAATTATGAGTTTGAGGTGGACAAAGTTGTTTCCAGTGCCTCATTTATTATTAAGATATGATGAGAAAAGATATCAGTGAGATGCCAAGATATTCCAAGTCAAAGCTAGTGACTGAAGTTGTTTCCAGTACATTTATATCAACTCAAAGGTTAAACCCAAAATTGACATTTAGATAGATAATTATTTATATGGCCACTGGTGACTTAAGGCCAAAGATGAGCCAAAACTAATTTGGACATTGGGAAAGATGGAGTGAGAGGGTCGACGCCAGGAAAGAGAATAATGTAGTAGAAGAAGAAGAGTGGTTGGCTGGAAGAACCAGCAGAAGAGCTTATAGGTTGGCAGTGGGCACAGTAGCTCTTTTGTAAATAGTATAAATACCTGGTGCTTCCCTTCTAATAAATATCTCCCTTTGCCTAATCTACTTTTGTTATAAGTTTATTATTTATTTCGTTGGTTGTAGTTTAGGCTGGGGGATCCCCAAATGGCATGGGTGACAAGCCAAGGGGTTAGCCGACCTGCTAGCCCCAATGCCTAAGGTAAAATGGCAAGAGCTGACCAGTCTTCATACTGGTTAGCCTGCCAACTAGCAGAGCCCATAGTCAAATTTCTGAAACCATATATCAGCCAACTTCCCTCCACCCAATACCGAGCAGAATCCTTCTTCTTTAATTGCTAAATCATCTTATTTGGGAAACTCTGCTAGTCCAGTTCACATTCCACCAAGTTACCCACAAAGGTTAAACCTGCACCCCATACCTGCTTATTGTCCTAGGCCCAACTATCTCTATAACCCTGTTTATGGCAGCCACTTCCAGCCCAACTCTCGCCGTGGCTTGTTTCATATTAATCAGGGACGTTGACCCTAAGGGGTCAGATTTTTCAAATGCAGGCGACAGGGGCATCTGGCATGATGGTGCCCTAATCAACTGGTCTCCTGTGTACAGCCAGAACAGTATGACCAGGGAAAAGTCAGAGCGGAATAGAGAAGAGCCTCTCTATCTCTGCTATACCAGATGTACCACTTGAACCCAAATTAGAATGTGCATCAGGAGTTCCCTTGCACCATGAGTCAGTATTGTATCAGCAGCCGTTTGGGGGTGAATGTTTTGACATGAGTGCAGTCTGCAGATATGGCATAAGAGGGTCTTTGATGCAGGTTGAGCCATATGCATGCCAAATGTTCAACCAAGTTTCCCCTGAAAAGTTAGACCCCTCCTCAGATGCACCTTTTTGCAAGCAGTAAGTGCCACTCTTCCGGTCAAAGCTATTATTAAATAATACCCCAGAATTGGTAAAGGGATTGCATGTTTTCTTGGAAACAGGAATTCATTAGATGTACATGTTATAAACAGTTGAGATATGTCTTACTCTTAATGTACTTACTGTAATCTGGTTGTAGCTAAGACCCAAGTCTGTGCCATCATAGATACCAGTGCCCTGTCAATATAGTCTTCACCAAATTGGTGACCAGGTTGTCATTAAAACCAGATGTGGAACACCGGATGGTATATGGCACTGCAGGAGTGGAAAATACGGTCTCTGAGGGAGCATACAGTGCGCTTCCACTGCAGTTTGGTTCTATTGTCGTGGTAGCCCCAGCTATAGTGTTACCAAATAACCATTATGATCTGCTAGTCAGAACTGCTTTTTGAGACACTATGGGGCTGTCATTGATATGACAGATGAGACTTTTGAAATATTGGGTCAGCAAATCCCAATTCAGTTCACCTCTAGTGGAGTGCCAAATGTTCTGGTGCATATGGGGAATATCAATTTAGCTTATAGTGACGGAGTAATCCCAGTACGCTACCGCAATTAAAGGGCAAAACCTGGGCCCTTCCTCAACAGATTTATGAATATCAAGGGTTGCCGCTCAGAGCATCTTGATCTATATCTATTCCATCTGGGCATCAAGTTATACTGAACACTGAGTTGGTGGTTGAAATTCCAGATGGACTCTATGGGGAGGTTATTGGGCCATATCAGCAATCATGGTTGGAGCCCCACATGGCCCCAGGCATTATATTACCAGAGCAAGGGGAGATCAACGTTTTACTTGTAAATCTACAAATGGTACCCCTGAAAATCCGCCGCCACCGAATAGTGGCATACTTACACTTAATCCCCATTGAGAAGGTTCTTTCAGTTCATGAATTTGGGTTGCTGAAGAAATTTGGTCTGCCTTTCAAACCACCGCTCAATGTAATGGCCATTGTATCCCATGACAAGTTAATGGGGCTGTTGAAACTACAAAAGGATAGGGCAATTGCTTTATTTCAAAATTATAAAGAGATTTTTGCTGTCAATGACCATGATTTAGGATGTGTGCGGGGGGTAGTTCATAGGCTGGACACTGGAGATCATCCTCCCATCAGGTCAAGGCTGATCCACCAATCAAGGGTGTCAGAAGGAGTAGTAACTGAGGAAATTGACAAGCTATTAGCGCAAGGGATGCTTGAACCATCCAAGAGTCCGTGGTCTTCACCCATTCTGATTGTTAAAAAGAAGGATGGCACCAACCACATAGTAATAGACTACTGAAAGCTCAACAGCATCACCAAAAAGGACTCCTATCCCTTACCATGGATTGACAATGCTTTGGATCGGCTAGGAGGAGCTCAGTCTTTCTCAGCTATGGACATGATCTCAGGTTAATGGAAAATTGAGTTGACACCAGCGGAGCAGGAGAAGTGCGCTGTAATCACATCTAAAGGTCTTTTCCAACCAACTCAGATGCTGCAAGGGCTGTGTATGCCACACCTACGTTTCAACGAGCAATGGATACTATTCTGGGGGACCTAAAACTGTCATGTGTCCTTGTATATCTTGATGACATTAATGTTTTCTCCCAAACCTTCTTTGAACACCTCAATCATCTAGAAGCTGTGTTCCGCCAGCTCACTGAGGCCAACATAAAAATCAAACCTCATAAATTCCACTTCTTTAAGGATTAGCTGGAGTACCTGGGGTTTGTGGTTGATGCCACAGGGCTACGACCTCAACCATCCAAGGTGGAAGCTATACTTGAAATGACTCCACCCAACAGCAAGTGGGACATACAGGTATTTTTGGGAATAATTGGCTATTACTGGAACTTCATCCCTAACTTTAGCTGTATTGGGGGCCCTCCATTTGAGTTGTTAAAAAAGGACACTACATTTGAATGGACTGAACGTCAGCAATGCACTTTTGATATGCTTCAAATGGTGTTAACCAGTGCGCCGGTGTTACGCTATCCCAAATTTGAAAAAGAGTTTATTGTTCAGACAGATGCATCCCTTTCCGCTGTAGGGGAAGTCCTATTCCAAAAAAAGATGAGTAAGGAGAGGAGCACCTCATAGCATACTGTAGCCATAGTTTGAACAGCCATGAGCGCAATTATACCATGACTGAGTGGGAGAGCTTAGCAGTGATCTATGCTTATAAGAAATTCTGGGTGTATTTGCATGGGGTGAAATTCAAAGTCATAACGTATCATGCCTCACTATGCTGGTTACAAAATCTGAAAGAGCTGGAAGGGCGCCTGGCCTGATAGGCTCTTAAATTGCAGGCATAAAATTTTGAAATTCTTAATTGACCTGGAGCAAAACACCAGAATGCCAATTGTTTATTGAGATTGCCAACAATTGCAATTACAGCGGATGTAAGCAATATAATGTTCAACAAAATAATCTGCGGGAAGTATGATGATGAACCGCTCCAAGTGATTAAAGTGTTAAATAAAATGAGAGTGAATACCTTCCAACGGAATGGGGAACTGTACAAGCAGATTAGCAATTCTACAGTGAATTTTCTGCAACCCTCAGCTGGGCCAGAAATTATTATGAGCGCCCACAAGACAGTCATACATGATGGGTTGCATAAGACAATGGAGTTGTTGCACCCTCAGTACTATTGAGAAAGTATGAACTTTGATGTGCTTGAAACCATTTCCTGTTGCCATCAGTGCCAAGTGGAGAAGCTATTCCGCCATAAGACTTTGTATCAGGTAGTGAAACCACACTTTGCTTGGCATACTGTTTCCTGGGATGTCGTTGGTCCCATGCCAACAGGAGCTAACTGGTGTAAGTAAATTCTTTTGGCTATCGACCACTTGACCTGGTGGGTCAAAGCAAGGACAATATGAGATTTGGGGGCGGTTACAGTGGCCAAGTTCATGATGGAGTGTCTTAATCAGTGACATGGATGCCCTTAGTTTATTCTCACTGACAATGGAACTAACTTCACATTGCACATCCTCCCCAAACTGAATGAGCTTATGAGTATCTGCAGGGTTCTAATGACACCATACCACCCCAAATCTTATGAAATGGTCAAACAAGTGAATGTGACTCTGGTGAATATCCTACAAAAATTAGTAATGGATTGACCAACTGATTGGACCTCCCTTCTTTTCAATACTGTATTTGCCTATAACATCAGTTACCATTCCGCCATGGGGAAGAGTCCCTTCCAACTACTTTACAGCTGACACCCAGCTCTTCTGGCGTTGCTTTATTCAGTTGTGGAAGACACCGGTGGAATGGAACCCCACTGCTATTTGACTAACCTTGCAAACATTCTTATCAAATTGCAGACCAAAGCATATTCCTTCAGCTTAGCAAATAAGATCAGAATCAGGCTGCTGATCAGGTAAGTTATATTGGGTTGGCGCAGTATAAGGAAGGTGATATGGTTCTCTTCCATGACCAACATGGGTTTGGCCAGAAACACAAGTTGGCCAGTATCTGGATTGGGCCATTCAAAGTTATTGAAAAGACAGATGTGGATGAATATACTATCAAGGACCCCACTAGCAGTCATATCATCAACTGAGTGCATGCAAAGTTCCTCTGTGCATATAGGCAATAAGAGCCTTATCATCCAGTCAAGGGGGGTAATGTTGCGATTCTGATATGACTGGATGATAAGCCCTAAGTCATTATAGTGGAATGGGTAGGATCCGCCAAGTTTAATATGAGTAATAGTTATTTGAGCACCTTGAGATGAGGTGATATTGGGTTATTGGGAAATCACCTTGAATTAGACGATTATGAAATTAATGAATGAAGAATTATTGGAGCCAATAAGATATGGTGAATTAAATTACTAAGCTATATGAGCCATAGCATCTGAAGTCTCTACAATATAGATGAGACCAGATGATCAATGGAGGTTGTTGTTAAGTTTTAGAGTAAGCAGAATAGGAAAAATCCATGATAATAAATATATTAAATAAAAGAAGTTGTGGGATCAAGTACTCCATATTTAGTTTAAAGGTTTATTCTGTTGTTTTGAGGGCAACAATCATCATATTGTTGGTCCTGATTGCTCAGTGAGTCAAACCCTGTGCAAAATCCGCTGGCGTATCTATTAAAATACCGCTGATTTTATAACAGTCACCCTGGGTGATGAGGAGTATTGTAACAAATGGATACACCCCAGTTCCATCCGCCGTATAGTTTTACATATTGTTTTAGTGCACTGACAAGCAACCAAAACGGCCTAACTGAGTAGGGAAAGGTTTGGGGCACCGCCAAGCAGCCAAACATTCACCTCTCATTGGTGGGCTATGTAAGTCCTCTGTGTGGTTGGTCCTACCCAACCATGCAAAATCTCTTCAAACAGAAATGCCCAAAAAAGACCACAGGTATGCGAGGTATGAAAACCCCAAAACATCCTTGTATTTTTATTCTGGAACATAAAAACCAAGGCGCCCGCTGACCTGAGCTTGTCTGGGGAGCAACTGACAATGCTCCCCAGGAAGGGGATGCTAGGGTCATTGTAGAATTTATGAAGTGAGCTTCAGAAATGGGTATGCGCGCCTTATAAGGGAGTGCATCAGGGACCTCACCTAAGCTGTAAATTAGGCTTGTGAAAGCCTAATTTACAGCTTGGGTGAGGCACAACTCAATGTCTAAAATGACCAAACCAAAAATGTTTTAAAAGTGATCTGACTCAGATTTGGAATATCTGAATCCAAGTTGAATGTAATGAATGAGATGAACTCATCCATTACATCACCCCCCACTTAGAGGAAAACACCTCCCCAAAGAAGGGCCTCTCAGTGGAAGGCTGCACAACAAGGGCTTCCTGGGGTGAGTTACCTCGAGCCCTGGAAAAATTAGCCCAGATAAACTCTGAGCACCTCAAAGAAACATAGATGGCGGAATTGAATCACCATTGGGCTGCTGGAATCAGCCCACCTGGCATGAGGAGGCATGCCCAGCATGTGGCTGTGTTGCACCCCCCCCCAGGCCCCCATTGGTGATGATCTTCCCATCCCAACCAGGAAGGCGCTTTTACCAAGGAAGCGCAAGAGGGGCATGGTCCAGCGCAGCTGGACGTCTGACCCCTTTCTGGGTGGGCTATCTGAGGGGTGAGGGAGCCCTGATGGGACAGGACCCCCCTGATTCTACTGATTCCTGGTGAGCAGGAGGCCCCACTGGGAAATTGAACTGACAGTCACTTCAAGTTCTGGGTTGGCCATCAGTCACTGGATCCCACTGGTGCTGGTTCCTCAACAACCAGGACCAAGTGGCCACTGAGGTCAGTTTAAACTGGGGATCAGCAGCAAAGTGAAAAAGTTGACTTTGGAAATAATGTAATGAATGGAAACATCCAGTTCCATCCACTGTATAGTTTTACATATTGTTTTAGTGCAAAGACAAGTAACCAAAATGGCCTAACCAAGTAGGAGAGGTTTGGGGCACCAACAAGCAGCCAAACATTTACCTCTCATTGGTGGGCTATGTAAGTTCTCTGTGTGGTTGGTCCTACCCAAAGCATATGAAAGCTCTTCAAAACAGAAATGCCTGAAAAAGACCACAGGTATGTGAGGTATGTAAACCCTGAAACATCCTTATATTTTTATTCTGAAACATAAAAACCAAGGCGCCCGCTGACCTGAGCTTATCTGGGGAGCAACTGACAATGTTCCTCAGGAAGGGGATGCTAGGGTCCTTGTAGAATTTCTGAAGTGAGCTTCAGAAATGGGCACATGCACCTTATAAGGGAGCACATTGGGGACCTCACCTGAGCCTTAAATTAGGCTTGCACAAGCCTAATTTACAGCTTGGGTGAGGCACAACCCAATGTCTGAAATGACCAAACCAAAAATGTTTTAAAAGCAATCTGACTCAGATTCAGAAAATCTGAATCTGAGTCAGAATGTAACAAACAATATGAGCTCATCCATTACAGGTATGGCCACCCTCTTCAGCCCCTTTTTGCTCAGAAATGGGAAGAGTGACTGATCTATGCACAGAGGATGTTTTCCTGACTTTCACCCCCTCTGATTGATAGTCCATATCCAGAGTATGAGGTAGAGGCTATCATTGGAAGATGTAAGCATTGTGGGACAATGCAATTCCTGGTCAAGTGAGCTGGTTATCCTGCAGAAGAGAGCACTTGGGAGCCTGAGGAGAACTTAAAGAATGCAGGCAATCTGTTAAAGAAATGGAAAAAGAAGGTCTTGCAGATAGATTCAGCCTTGGTGAGGGGATGATATCAGGGTAAAGCCTGACAATAGAGAAATTTCTGAGTTTTCAGATACAATTCATCAGATCAAGAGGATTTGTGCTAAAGTTAGATTACTTATTTGCATATCAAATCATAATTGTAATGAGTTTCATTCAATTAATTGCTTAAATTACCCTAATTGCAATTATATTGAGTTAATTAATTGCACCAAAATCAATTTACAATGAGACTGAGACAATTCCCACTGCTTTCAAAATCACATGCAAGGCACAATCTCATAAGCTCATAAGAATTATAGTGCTCCATTTAAAAATCAATTAGGCCTAGGAAAGTCCAGGAAGTTGGATGGGATATAAAACTAGACTATTCAGATGGTTAGTCTTTGTGGTCAATAAAATATTATTATATGCTAAACCCTTTAAGTACATATTTTCATTATAACATTTCCATATACCATATAGTAAACAAGCTATACAGTCTAACAAACTATTCTATAAAACTATAACTATAGGTGTAGAAACACCTATACCTGAACAAATCTCTCTTCCATTACTTCCACGTCCAAATATAGCTGGTGTACTGGCTTTAACAGAAATGGGAGTGGTTGAAGCAATCCTTCCTTCTTTAGAGCTAAACTACCCAATTGCACTTGCCATTCTCTATATGGTACACACTGCCTCTTTGTTATACTGGACCTTTAGCTCAGGGTTAGCAAGTTCACAGCTTGCTATCACAAACTGGGATAAAGTATTACCAATCTCTGACAAAGTGGGTGAGAATTGGCAATTATCTATATTAATAAAATTAAGTGTGTATGTGTTTGCACAATGCCCAGACAAAACTACAGCAAATAGAGTTTTGTAAAATTTTGGCTGTAGGTGGATGGGAGGGGGTCTGTGTGCACTTTGAAGCCAGATTATTAATTTTCATAATAAAATAAAAAGTTTATATATAAAAATTGAAAATTATATATTTTGAATGAAAATTGGTATATTGTTATAGCTGAGCAGTTTAATATTTAGTTGATTTAATAGTTTAAATGTTTTGCCAAGTGGTTGGTGGCTTTGAGTTGACTTATAAGCTTGATGATTTTAGTAAGCAGTTAGTAAATAGTTAATTCTATAAGTTAATTGGTTATGGCTGGGTGGTTGGTGAATTTTGATTGATTCAATGGACTCAATGGTACCAGATAAGTGGTTGATGTTATAGTAGATACAATAGGTTTAATTGGTTTTTCAGAGTGGTCAGTAATTTTATATTGATTTAATATAATTTGATTTCTTAATTTTATTGATAGCAATCTACCAATATAGAAGAATTGATTATGATCATCTGGTAAACTTTAAACCTATAAACAAATCTAACTGGGTATCAACAAGAATTAGCTTTAAAATTTCTTTACAAAATTATCATTCTGTTTATTTGGTTATCTAGGATACATTATCTCATGAGCAAATAACCAAAAATTCACCAAACTTGACACAGGTACTTTATAAAGTTTGGAAATAATTGCTATTTTTAATAAAATTATATAAATTTTGAGAATAGTTCTATATAAAATTTAAAACATATATGTTTCTAGTAATTATATAGCAATTTGGCTGAGAATTTTCATATTTATTTAATTTAATAGTTTTATAAGTTTTGCCAAGTGGTTGGTAGATTTTAGCTGTTTTAGAATTTTAACAATTAATTTTTGCTAAGTGATGGTTCATTTATTGGTTGATTTGATGAGCTCATTAGTTTTAGGTAAGTGGTTGATAGGTTAAGTAATCTGGCAGGCTTAATTAAATTAAAGCTAAGTGGTTGAAGATCAAAGTATTTGATAGGTTTAATGGTTTCTGAACTTATTGATGGCTATCTACCAATATAAAAACTAAAAAAAAATGAAAAAAGATTTTCACTTAAAAAAGGTATTAAAAAGTATAAAACAATTGAGAAATTATGCCTCCTCAATAAAACCCTTTTTGAATTTGGCACCATCTTCCAACCTGACTTATAGAACTTTGCTCACAAATACAAATAACATTTGATATCTAGATTGGGTCCAGGTGTAAACTATAAGCAACTTAGAATATACAGTGCTGAGTATATGTATCATAAATGCTTATTATAAGTCAGTTAAAGTATGGCACTGATCTAGTACTAAAAAAAAAGTATGGCACTAACTTCTAAAAGGGTTTTATTGATGAGGCGTAATTTTTCAATAATTTCATATTTTAGCACCTTTTTAAATGAGGCTCTTTTTTCCAAAAAAATTTTATCCCCAGTTTTTTTCCAAAAAATAGTGCACTTTTAAAAGTTATCCTTTTTTCTAATTTTATTAAAAATATTCTATATTATATATCATTTTTGAACCCTCACTATTTTTCTATAAAAATAAAACTCATTATATATATTATATATTGTAAGGGTGGTTAGCTGAGCGAGTAAAACTGCTTCCACCCCTAGTGTAGGTTTTGAGTTTGAAACCTGTACTGGCTAGAAAAAATTCTTGGTGTGGTATATTTGTCCCAAGGTCGACCCACCTCGAATAATTTTTTATACTATATATAGTATCTCAAACAAATATGCTAATAATTCATTTTATTAAATTTAGTTGATTTTATTGCTCAATCTATGCTAAATTTACTGATCGCCATCTCCAATATTCATTTCAATAACTTTAGGTGATTCTATTAGTCAATATATGCTAAAATTACTGATCACCATCTACAGTAATTCATTTTATTAAATTTAGTTGATTTTATTGGTCAATATATGCTAAATTTACTGTTCGCCATCTGAAATAATAAATAGTTTATCAAATTTAGTTGATTTTATTGGTCAAATTATGCAAAATGATAGCCAACTATAATGATTTAAGCTCATCCCACTATGATCTCATACTTGCCAAGATTTGAATATACCCCCCAGCCATATGCTATATTCAAAAGTTGCTTCGAAGCTATCGCTTCACCAATGCCGGAATAAAGTTTATCCAGTGATGAACCACCCACAATTGAAATCCATCGCTTCTGAATTCATTTTATATACTTAATTAACGGTCAGATAGAGGAGGATACCCCAGTGGTAGAATAGGGACCTCTACCACTGCCTCCCTGAGTTTGATTCCGGTACAGGAACTTTGGATAAGGGACGACTGACTGTTGGCGTTGCGCACCAATGCCCCGAACTGAGATAGCGAATAGCAAAGGCGGTCCATGGAGTTCCTGGCCTATCATACGCCGCGCATGGAGGTTTTCCGGATTTTATCCTTCTTTCCCATTCATTCGATTTCCCCTCAATCGGTGCGGTGTCGTCCCCAGGTCAGCCCACCTCGAATAAAATAAACTAAATTAACGGTCAGATACTAGACCAATACTTACAAAAGCAAAATGGGACCTAAGTTGGAGCATCCTCTTTTTAACCGAATTTGAAAAAGGAGAAGGTTTTCAATTCAACCTGTATGTATGGAGTTTTTTTCTATGTTTGTTCGTGCATAACTCTGAAAATACTGGATTGATTTGGATGATCATCTCCAAAAATAGAGGATGCTCCAACTTAGGTCCCATTTTACTTTTGTAAGTATTGGGCAAGTATCTGCCCATTAATCTAGTAAATATATCAAAATGGGCTCGGAAGCGATGGATACTTGTGGGACTAATACAACTCCGGATAAACATTTTTCCGGAATCAGTGAAGCGATAGATTCGAAGCACTTTTGATATGTCCTATGGCTGGGGGTATGGTCAAACTTCAGTCAGCATGAGCTCATAGCGGGATGAGCTTAAATCATTATAAATGGCTATCATTTTTGCATAATTTGACCAATAAACTCATCTAAATTTACTAAAAATGAATTATTTTAGATAGCGATCAATAAATTTACCATAGATTGACCAATAAAAGCACCCAAATATAATAAAATGAAGTATTGTAGATGGTGATCAGTAAATTTAGTATAATTTGACTAAAAAAGCAACTAAATTTAATAAAATGAGTTATTAGTATATTTGTTTATAAGATAATATATATAATAGATATACAATACATTTTCATTTATAGAGAAATAGTAAGGGGTCAAAAATAATATATAGAGATAGTAATATTTAATAAAAGTAGGTTAAAGAGCCACTTTAAAAATGCACTAATTTTTTGAGGGGAAAAGAGCTAGGGGTAAAGTTTTTTTGGGAAAAAAGAACCTTCTCAAAAAAAAATTTGAAAAAAAGAACCTCCTTTAAAAAAGCTCTAAAAAGTATGAAATAATTGAGAAATTATGCCTCATCAATAAACCCTTTTTGAAGTTGGCGCCATATTTTAACTGACTTATAATAGGTATTTATAATTTATATACTCAGTACTATTTATTCTAAGTTGCTTATAGTTTACACTTGGGCTCAATCCAGATATATAATTTGTATTTATGAGCAAAACTCTATAATTCAGTTTAAAATATGACACCAACTTCAAAAAGGGTTTTATTGAGGAGGCATAATTTCTCGATTATTTTATACTTTTTAGAACTTTTTTAAAGGAGGTTCTTTTTTTCTTAAAAACATTATTTGAAGAATTTAGGCATCCAAATTGGTCCTGTATTTTCAGAGTTTTGCGTGAACAAACAGAAAAAAACAAAATATATACAGGTCGAATTGAGAACCTCCTTTTTCAAATTCGGTTCAAAAATATTATATACCCACAAGCATTGTGAAAGTAAACATATTAGAAACGTGTGTTTTCTCTTCTATCTTTTCCATTTAACCAGACTGAGCCACAGCCACGCGTTGCCGGGTACAGCTAGTATGCTGATAAAATAGATCATCTGGGCATAATTAGCCAATTAGATTTGATTTTTACTAATTAAACCTTGGTATTATCAGTCATGGTCAATAAATTGGATGATAAATTATACCACAGTATTTCTTAAAAGAAAATATCTATCATTAAACCGCAGAAAAGATTGAGTATATCTCAAGTTATAGGCAAATGAAATAGATGATATATGTTACAGCAGAAATAGGTAATAAATGCAGGCTTAGTATCACTAAGGGCCCTGGGTTTCAAAACCTTAAACAATTGGTACGATTTGTGTAAACTTGAAACGAGGGTTGGTATGTTAAGAGAAGTTTTTATTTTTTCTATACAAAAAACGATCAGATGTTCTATAGCGTTAAACACTGAAGATTTGACAACTTTTAATTCAGTTTTCTAAAAGCTTTCTAAAGGAGAGTTAAACTAAATCGCACATTCAATAAAATAATGCCTATTTAATTTTGCTGTTATTGAAAAGACCATACTCAAAAGTAAAGCATTAAAAAGGCTATCAAGCTTGCAAACGTGAGCTTTATAGGTTTTATTTTGGGAAGGGGCGAATAAATTATACAGGGACTGTAATTACTTTTAAGCACCAAAACCATAAAGGGTACGACCCTGACGTTTGAGAGCGTAGACGATGTCAAGGAGGTAACCGTCTTGCGCTTAGCGTGTTCAGTGTAGGTCACAGCGTCTCTAACAACGGATTCAAGGAAAGATTTAAGCACCCCACGGGTCTCCTCGTAGATGAGCCCAGAGATACGCTTGACGCCACCACGGCGAGCAAGACGACGAATAGCGGGCTTGGTGATACCCTGGATGTTGTCGCGAAGGATCTTGCGATGACGTTTGGCACCTCCCTTTCCAAGACCTTTTCCACCTTTTCCACGACCAGACATGTTAATTAGCTAGTTTTTGTTATGATTCATTTTTAACTGTGGGTTTATTTATATCAATCATTGCAGCCTAGCGTTCTGTCAAAATCGAATCTTTCTCAGGTTGTTTCGATTTTAACTGCTTCACGTTTTGTATGTAGCTCAACTTAAAATCCAAAATCAATCGTTTCGATTTGAATTCAAATACTTCTGTAATTTCGTTACCCGAGTAAACTAAATTTAAATTTTCATATTAGTTCATTTGCCTTATCCAATTGCCGATAAACGAATTATGAACAAACTTCAGTAGATCAGTTGCATAGCAACTAAGTCAAACAAGTTAGAATATTCAGAAATTAAATGCAGATGCTTTTAATTGAAATAATATTAAATTATGATTTTATAAATACTTCAGTACTTTATTATAATGTAAAGATATATACTCGTATACAATTAGTTAGAAATATATATAATTAGATTATAGTGTGATAAGGGTGGTTAGCTGAGCGGATAAAGCTGCTTCCACCCCTAGTGCAGGTTTCAAGTTTGAAACCTGTACTAGCTAGAAAAATCCTCAGTGTGGTATATTTGTCCCAAGGTCGACCCACCTTGAATAATTTTAAATTTTAGATTATAGTGTGATAAATACCAAATTATAAATCTATAGAAACAGTTATCTAAAATAAGTAATTATCTAATAATATTTTATTATTATATTACCTTGTCAGAAGTAAACTAAAATTTATCCCAGAGCAATTGGAAAAGTTCTATCAATTAAAGTTACATCCAATAAGTTTAAGTTTATCTTTCTTAAATTCTTTAATTGTTTTGATAGTGTTGTCAAGAATAGTAGCAATTTACCAATATTTTGTGGATGGCAGTTTGTTACAATTTGCTAATGATGAATATTAGCTTTGGCATGACAGCAGTTATCAGCTGGTACTTATATACAATATTTGGTAAGTCCCTAGGAAAATATATTGGGAAGTAAAAAGCAAAATAAACAAGAATATAATTAAGAATATTGAAAAGCTCCTTCTAAAGGGAAGTAGGTTTTTATATATGCTTCCTATAAATATTTTATGATTCAAGCTACAAGTAAAAGATAACCACAGGAAATTATGTAGTAAGTTTTCCTTGTATAAATACTAAGCGGGGCAAACCATAAAGGATAAATTGGAAAATATTATCCTAGACTTTATTTATTGAATTTTATAAAAAAAGAATTAATTGTGAGTAAGGGAGGATACCCCAGTGGTAGAGTATGGACCCTCTATCATTGCCTCCCGAGTTTGATCCCAGTAATGGACTTTGGGTAGGGGATGATTTTGACTGTGTTGGTTTTACACACCAATGCCCCAAACCGAGATAACGAATAGCAAAGGCGGTCCATGGAGTTCTTGGCCTATCATACGCCGCACATAGAGGTTTTCCGGGTTTTATCCTCCTTTCCCATTTTCTTCACTTCCCTAATCAGTGCAGTATCGTCCCCAGGTTAGCCCACCTCGAATAAAATTTAAATTTAAATTTAAAGAATTAATTGTGAGTAAAAATAAACTTATAAAGGACAAGCCCCTGCAATACCATACTTTTTAATCCCTTTTAAACTGTTTATTTATTAATTATATTATCATAGAGTTAGTAAAAATAGTATTTATAAGAAAATTTATAAAATAGTTAAGTTATACCAGATTTTTGATACAATATTATAATTAGTGTGGAAAAGGACTTTATGATACCACACTATGAAATTCTCCAACCAAAGATATAAAACATATCAAAAAAGTAATATTTATTTTAAGAATTCATAGTAGTATCTTTTGAAAGTAAAGAAGTTTTCAGAATAGGCATATAGTATGTAGGTGAATTCCAAGGACCAATTGGTTATCAGACTTCTATTTTGATACAAAATTTATTTTTTTAATAAAATTATGATTTACCAAACCTTAGTCATTTTAAATTCCCTATAATCTGTAATCTTGAGGTATTTTACAAATTTAATAGTTTTTATACTTATTGATTACTAGGAGTATCATATTGACAGGTAGGACCATAACTCACTTCATAACAATATCATTGGAGAGGTTATAATTGGTCTTCAGAGGCTCTGTATCAGAGTCATCAATACTCCCTTCTTAAAATTAGTTAAAATTCAATACCAGGGATCATATCATTGTCAGTAAGACAAACAGCATTAGATGTAGTAGATAAAGTTTTTATAAAGTTAATAAAATTTATAATATCATGTTTTATAAAACCTCTATTCTATTTTAACTTAACATCTTCTATTCATTTTAGACATATAAAGATTGTGTCTGCTTTTATTAATGGTTGATTTTATGGCACCCTCATATAAATTTCCAAATTATAGCTTTCATAAGTTAAACTTTGATTTAGAAGGGTGTAAGGTCCCAGGCTCAAGCTATCAAGCTGATATGGCCTTACACCCTTTAGAACAAAGAGGGGTAGCAACCCAAAGGCTTTACTGCTTAATTAATTGATTTACTTAGGTTATAACCTGTAAAAGAAATGTGTAGCAACAGTTCTCCCTTGTCTGTTCCTCTCAACCCTAATCCTAATACTCAGACCCAAAACTACATTGTTTTCAATTTTGAACAAATTGTGCAGAATGTCCAACAGTTCTGCCTTAAAATAAAAGTATCTACAACTGAGGAGCTACCAGTGCACAAAACTTCTTTTAAATATAGGGTGCAGAGAGATGCATTTTTATTTTAAAATTTGGACATCTGGGGTGACCTCAGGTGAAAAAGTTTCACCAAAAAAATTTTCTATGAGTAAATTTAAAGGGAAAGAGCACTAAACAGGAATTTTATTCCCATTTAGTTTACAATATTTTCCAATCTAGAAGTATTCAACTAAAGTCTATAACTCAAATATGATCTAACTTGAGGTATGATCATACTTGGGTTGGTAAGTTGGTCCAATTGTCCAGATTTTGCTCAGTACTTCAGAGAATTAACAATGATCCACCTTCATTGTAATCATTTTAGCTTGACTAAAATCCTTTTTAGGTCATCTCCTCTAATAAACAGATATTATATTTATATCTTTTAAAATAAAAGTTTCTATGTGACCTTTGTGCAGAACTCTCTAAAGAGGTCTCAAATTGTATAGATGGTAGAATATTCAGTGATGTTTTATTCCTTTTTATAGTATTAGTTTTCCCAGAGTTTTTGAGTAAGTATACCCCATCCTCTCTCTGGTGATAGGGAAGTTATAGACACTCTCCTGATATTAGACAACCAACCATTTTATTATGATTATAGTAGTTTTATGTATAGGACTCTCTTAGCAGTAACAGGATCTGTTAGCTGTTTGCCATAATCACTATGCTTATCCTCACAGTGCTAATTTTTGTTTTGGTATCTGCATGGCTCAGAATTTCATTTTCTTACTTTCTGCAGGAGGGCTCCAGTTCTACCTGTACATGCCTGATAGTGTCATGGTTGGATGACATTATAGTAGGAACAGATGCTAGAGATAAGGCTGGGCAACAGGAGGCCCTGAAGGTGAAACTTCAGGCTCTTCCTGACCTAAAACACACTTTAGATCAGCGCTGGGTGCAAGCCAAGCATGCCCAGGTTGATGCTGATGGGGTGCAAAACGCTCAGCCTTTTATCTCAGCTCAGGCCCTAAAACAAACGATTTATGTTATAAAAAAAGATGGTTTGATTCACTTGGTTGGAGAGCAAGGGTTCGAGTCCCGCTCTAGCTATAAAATTTTAAGCTCAGGTAAAACATGGCTTCAATCAATAATCTCGAGTGAAGGCACTTTCAGTGTACTTTACTAAAATGGATGGAAGCATCTGTTTATTAAAGCGTCAAGGCTTGGGCACACTTCTGCAGAACCTAAATTTCCCCAGCCCACTTTAAATATGTTTTTGCAACCAACATTCCTTGTTGGTCAACTTTTCTTAAATAGAATACCCGTTTTTTACATTTTACTTAATGGTTCCTTGGGCTAACCTGGTGGCGGACCTCTTTGGGGAGGTCTCCAACTATGTGGGCCACTACCTTATATTGCAATTTACCAAAATCCCAGGTGCTACCTTGGGTCACCCAGGTCCCCTCCAGATTGAGGCACCCAAGCTCCCTGACGCCAAGTTACACTTGATTATGGACTCCCCTCTGGGGTCCACTCAAGTTGTTATGTTTCTATCCTACCTGGCCTTATACGTTGCATTCTACACCCTGGCCTGGGGTACCTTTGGCATAGGCACCATTTGAGGTGTCTTCTTACCCTTTTTCTTAATGGCTAATTCCCTAGCAATGTGGGTTTTCATCCCACATCACCTTGCTGGGAATGAGAGAGTTGCAGACACTCTCTTGACAGATAGTTCTGGACCTTTCTAGACCCTGTGTAAGTCCTGGAGACCAGCCCCTGTAACTGGATAGGGAGCAATACTCTTTCTGGACAAAAAGAGGTCCCAAGGTCCAAATGGACCCCCTGTTACAGTTGAGAAATTTGGCACATGTGGTAGATAAGTACTGGGTGACTGCTCTTATCCCCAAGGATAGTCTGTTCTCACCCCTTCCCCACTCTTCAACCCTGTTAATTTTAATAGAGAGGGTCTGCAGAGAGATTGCGCACACCAGAGGCCATGAGCAGGCCCCTGGGACCCCCACTCCCCAAGCAAACTATGTCAAAATTTTGAGGAAATAGCACCCACCAACATCAGAGCCTGATCTGCAAATTCTTTTGGGGGGAGCTGGTCCAGACTGACTGGTGCCATAAACCAGGTCAGGGCACAACTCAGGTCTCAAACTGTGCACCAAACAACTCAGACCAGTTGCCTCAACTCTATGGAACAGATCCAAGAAGTTTGGATTGCACAAATAGCCCAATTGAGAGTTTGAACCAGGTCCCAAACAACTCAAGCCAGTGGCCTCTGCCTTTTGGTATGAATCTGGAAAATCTTAATCATGTGAACAGGCCAAGTTGGATAATCAGGACCCAGATTGTCACCATTAACTTGGTTTGGTTTCAAAAATGTGGAAAAATTTGCAAAAGTTTTTTTTTAATTTTGCCAAGGTTTTGAGTATCCTCCACCCCCTCCTTGCCAGCCAACCAAATCCCAGTGCTAAACCCCAAATGACCAATCCTATAATACCTTCCCAATACAATTCACACAGTATTTAAGGCAACTGCCATGCCCAGGAGCAGTTGTCAGTTCATTCTCTTATCTTCTTGCACTTAATAAAGCTTTAATACTCTGTACAGCTTGCCAAAGTTTCTGTCTGCTTTACTTTTAAATTAAAAATTCTTCAGATTGATCCAGCAAAGTGCACCATCACCCAAGCCCTTATCCCAATGCTTGCTGACTGGATTATCTAGTCATTTGACCTCACCACACAGTGGCAGATTTGTAAATGTAATAAATTGGCTCACCCCAGATAATGAACCCACTGTTTCATTTTTTATTTCACATCCATTTAACGTGGACCCTCCCATCCATTCTACTGCTAAATTTTCTGAAACCGCTCCCCTGTTAGAGCAGCACCAGAGAGTCCCTGCCCCACCACTTGCGGACTCAGGGTCCACACCTGGATCAGCCACTGATAGTTCAGCCCATCTGTGGGGCCTAGAGCACCCCATTCAGGGGAAGCTCAGTCCCAACCCCCTTTGAGGGTCACATTCCCCCTCTGATCTAACTTTTGATTATGTGGTAACCCCTGTATTGCCCCTTGCTGGTGTGCAAGCTCACTTGTTCAAATCTAAAGGCCAGCAACTGTGAACCCTGGAAAAGTCATCATCCTCCCTGCCTTTCTCACTCTTGGGGGTTACCCCCACAAGACTTGCAGTTTCCCCCATTGTGACCATCTGGTTTGCCTTGAGGGGACCTTTGGTATGTTAATAAATTTCTACTTTCCTCATGCCCCAAATTAACTTCACTCCTACAAGTTGCTCAAACTGCTGTGCCTATGGCATTCTGGGCTCTACACTGGGTGCTTGCGCACTCTGACTGGGAGCCCAGTATAATTCTTATAAGCCTAATCCATAACACTATGCTGTAACTAGCCCAAAAACTACCTCCAAAATAAGCATTAAAATTAAATAGGCATATACTTCTATATCTTCAGAAAATTCTATAAAGTAAGTATAAGCTGATCTCATTTGCCCTATTGCAGCACTGCCTTGCTGCATCATCATTAATATAGTGCATCTAAATGGGTATTTATAGTTTTTAAAAACCAGCCAATTTTCCTTGGGTTGGGACCATCTAGTACTAAAAAAAGAAACCAGCCAATTTTTGAAAATCAGTAAGAAAGTTTGGAACGCCTTCTTAAAGCTTGGCAACCTGTATCATTTTCCTTTCAAAACTTTTATATTTACTTTGCACCCAGTCAAGTGGGATGCCCTCAGGTGCCCTATCCATATAAATGCTGCAGTCAGGTCCAGGCCCTACTTTAGCTTGAAATCATCAGAACATCATTACCCAAATAATTGTAAATAGTCATTAAATAAACACCCGTGTATGGTAGGCTTTATCTACCACCTCTGACCCTGCAATTGAAGATCTTCTTTGTAATTTCCCTGCACCAACGTAAAGGGGGTCTGATATTTTTAGCAACGATTGTTTCACCAATGGAGACCTCTATAAATACTGCCATAGCAAACAGCCATTCTATTCTAAAAATGGGTGAGTTTTTTGAAGTTTAACCTTTGCTTTGGGTGAGCTTGAGGGTTGAAAGGGCTCTGGAACCAAGATATATATATTGTTAAGTAAATTAACTGCAGTTGTTTTATCTGTGGCTACTCTATAAATACTGCCCTCAAAAATCTAATACACAATTTAAAAAAATGTAGGCATCTTCCATTGACATGCCTTTGATCTCAATGGAACTTGGGGCTGGCAGGGGGCTAACCTCATGTTTTTTTATTAGCATTTCAACTGATATCCTTCCCATTCCAGAACTTTGTTATGCATGATGATGTGAATCCTCAGAATATAGGATTATTTGTTGTAACAGTATTGGATAATGGTGTCAGCCAGCTATTGAATTGGGTATGGTTCCTTAGAACCAAAAAACTCCATATTTAATGGAAAATATCTATATAAATTTGTGACCTTTATGGATCTTGCAGGGCTATCTCTGAACTAATTTCCATATATTATATTACCCCCAAGAATCCTTGGTGTCAGTTTCACTGAATTCTTATATCTCTGAAAAATCCATCTCATCAATTACCCCAACATCATCAGAAGGAGCGAGCAATATATCACAATCTATCAAAGTTAACGATCAATCTAATTCTGATCAATTGATTTGAAGATTTGATTGCACAGAGATTAATTAACTCTGATAGATTACAAACCATTAAAAAACCTATAAATATTCCCTCTTTTTAAAAATAAAAAGTAGGTCAAATTATAACCTGTATTTTCATTTAAATTTATCGCCTTTTTGGAGAATCCGCCCATTGTAACTTTGAGATTAAATCTGCCCCATTAGAAGTGTAATCAAAAACTTCCATACTGGTGCTCACTACAGGGGACTATGAGTTATGCACCAGTGACAAAGTTTATCACTACTATAGATTCTCATTTTATGCCTGATGAAGCTCAAGACCAAGAGCAAGGCAGCACTTTATGATGGGTCCATTCAACTAGAGCCCAAATCCCAAGATTACCATCCACATTGGAATTTTGAGCCAACTTGGAATTTTATGGTCCTAACTTAAGTTTTACCTCAGAATTTCAAATACTGCCTGAGGCTTTATGAAATATTATTTATCAATTGCTTGAAGGGTCCTTAATCCCTGGAATCCGCTCTACCTAATCTTAATCTAATGCAGTACCTTCTATATTGTGAGAAAGTGCTGCAAACCTCTCAAATGCCAGAAATTGGCCCCATGCAATATTTGCACCAACTTGTACATCCTACCTTATACCATTTATTACCTGTAATTGGAATGCACCACCAAGGGATGTTCAATATACTAGAAGGACTTTAGTTCTTGAATAATTATATTTCTGAATTTTTCAAGTCAGCCTCTGAGTTTAGCTGAGATAATTGTGATGCTATCATTAGTAATCAGGCCTTCCTCAATGAAGTACATCAGCAGCTCATTCATCTCAATTATATGATGTCCAATTTTGTTGATGTGCAGTTTCCCAAGCAAGTTCAGGAGATTCAGAGAAAATGGAGGGAGGGTATTTCCCAACTCTCTGAGCATAATCAATCAAAGGAGGAGGAAATCAGAACCTAGTTCTTCCAATTGGAACAAATGTACTCATTAGTTTAGTTCTAGATTAATGAAGTAGAGAAAGCCTCTGGAAATATGGGACCTCCTGGGGTTGAAGGACCTCGTGGGCCACCTGGGGGTGTAGGACCACATGGACCTCCCAGATCTTATGGGGCCCGTGTACCCCCAGAGAGTTTAGGGCCTCAGGGACCCCCAGGTGCCGATGGGCACTCAGGATCTTACCAGCAAATTGACTCTCTCTTGAACATGATGAACCACTTGCATGGACAATTCTTTAAACTGGCCAAAGAGTGTAACCTACCCCTGATGGGGTACCAATTGATCTTCTCTTGTTGCTTCAGTCATTATCTGACAAATTGATTAATATGGAAAAATGGGCCAAGGACACTGATATCTTACTACATGCTTGTGAATCAAAAGGAACTGCTCCAAGCGAAAATTGAGACGCTGGAATTCAAGTACAATGCTCAGCAGGAACAGATTTTTGAGCTATTTCACCAATTAGATGAGAAAGTAGGGCATGCTGATATGAACCATAGGATTAGTAAAGTTCATACTGAAGCTGTTGGTCCTTACCCTCATTTTCTTCTCAAGTTTCAGATTCCACCCCTTATGTTTCCACTCAATCTGAACAACCTGGAGTGCATGTTTTGACTATTAATGCTCCCATGAGTTTTAAGCCAGTATTCAAGAACAAATACTCCTCTGGGGGAAGGCAGCATTATCTCCTTCCTCTATCTTTATGAAAAGGCACTAAGTGAGGCCACGGATCATCAAAAGATGAATTACTTGCCTAATTGCCTTACTTAATTGGCTCAGGATATTATGGTTCCCCACTTAATGACTTGCTCTACTTGGTCTCAGGTCAAAGAAGCATTGATCAAAGAATTTGGGAGTGAGCAAACCTTATCCTCACAAAAGAAGGCTTTTATGGGTATACAGCCCCACTGAAATGAATCTATCAAAAGACTTTGCTCATCAGTTCTACCAGGAAACTCAAACTCTAGTATTCTGTGGTCAGTTAAACTTGGATGATGCAATTACTGCATTCTGTCAGCTTTTGCTTCCAGGACTCAAATGCAAGTTTATCTAATCAGTGTAAAAAAGAATTTTCAAAGTATTTTGGACATCAAGGAGGCCTTATTGGAATTGCCTCCTCAATTCTCCAAAAACCCCGAGTTTATGAGTCTCCTAGACCTAGTCACCCCAAAGTCTATGCCATGACTGATAACACTAGGGCGATCCAGTGTAACTACTGTCATCGCTATTTCCATACTGAGGATTGTTGCTTTAAAAAGGAAGCAGATGAGAAGAAGAAAAGAGATAAGCCCAATAAGATTCTCCACCTTGATAATGATATGAGTGTGCAGCAAGAGCATCAAAGTTCAATTGAGTGTAATAAAGATGAACATTCTTCTTATTCCTTGCCTTCCTTGTTAGCATTATCCTCTCAGTTCTGAAGCACCATTACCCATATTGACTTCTAAGTGAATTAAGTAAATGCCAAAGCTATCATAGATAATGGATCCCCGGTGAATGTTGTCTTGTCAAAATTGGTCAGATGGATCAAATTAACACCTGATATTTCTCATTATGAAGAATATGGCACGGCCAGACCTCAGAGTACTCGGTCTATTAAGCTTTTTCATCCTTTCCCCTGAAAATTGGGAAATTAACCTTTACCATCCCAGCCATTGTACTCAATAATTTAAGTTATGACTTACTTTTGGGGACTCAATTGATTATGAGAATTTGATGGGATTATCAATTACCTGACTTGTCGTTGTCTCTCTTGGGGTATAGAGTTCCTTTACTTTTATCTGATCATGCTTCCACCTGACGTCATTTATGCCTGCTAGAAGGAACCAAAAGATCTTATTCACTTTGATATCATGTTGGGTATTCTCATGTAAAATTATTCTCTACATTGGCGAATATTGAAGAGAGGATGCCTATTTTCTCTTCTGAGAAATTAGTTATTCTGCCAAAATCACAAGTAATCATTAACACTTCTTTGCATTTTTCAATTCCCAAGGGACATTTGTTACAAGTTCAAGGCACTGTCAATCCTTCTGCTAAAGAGCTCTTGCCTTTCCTGGAGTATTGGATTATGCTTATTCAGGATCATTATCTGTCTTACTGGTGAACCTTACCAATGAGCCAAAACTGGTAGATTGAGAGCATCCAATTGCTTATGTCAAGTTACTGCCCTTATCTCATATCTATGATGTTAAACCCTTTGGGAGTATACAAGACTTTGGATTGGAAAGTGATCAGGATTTCCTTACTGTGGGTCCTGCTATCGTAAAACACCTCTATTTAGTGAACAGGAGAAAAAAATACTTCAATTGTTAGATGAATATTATGACATCTTTACTAAGCATACTTACAATTTTGGGAATATGAAAGGAGTAGTGCACACTGTTGAAACTGGTGATCACCTTCCTATTTGTGCAAAGCCCTATTGTAAATCTAAAGTAGAATAAGCCCAGGTTACCAAGGAGTTGCATCAATTGTTGGAGGCTGGATTATTAAAACCCTATAATAGTCCTTGGGCATCCCCCATTGTTATTGGTTAAAAAGAAAGATGGTTCTCATTGAGTCGTGATGGATTATCATCAATTGAATGCTATTACTTGACAGGATTGTTATCCCTTACCTAGGACTGATGATTCTCTTAGGTTGTTGGCTGGATCCACCCATTTTTTGGCCATGGACTTAGCCAGTGGATACTGGCAAATCGAGTTATCACCAGAATATTGTGCCAAGTGTTCCCTGATATTGAGTGAAGGGTTGTTTGAACCCACTCATATGCCTCAAGGACTAAGCAATGCCCCAGCAACCTTCCAAAGGGCCATAGACTTTATGCTATAGGATCTAAAGCTTACTTGTGTTCTGGTATATCTTGACAATATTACCATGTTCTCCAAAACTTTTACTGAGCATTTAGACCATCTAAAAGAAGTTTTCAGCCAAATTTGGGGCTCTTCTTTAAAACTCAAAACCTCCAAATGTTCATTCTTCTAAAATGAAATGGAATTTTTAGGACATCAGGTCTCAGCTAAAGGAATTTGACCCCTCTCAGACAAAGATCAAGCCATCCAACGAATGCCTCCTCCCTCTTCTTTACAGGATATTCAAGTCTTTCTTGGCATGGTTGGGTATTACTGGAAATTTATTCCCAACTTTGCTGATATGGCTGAACCTTTATTTTACCTGCTGCAAAAAGGAGTGTCCTTTGAGTGGGGGTCAGCCCAATAACAGTCATTCAATTCTCTGCATACTGCTTTGATAAAGGCACCTGTTCTAATTCATCCCCAATTTGTTAAGCCTTTCTTTTTACATACTGATTCAAGCAATGTCACTATTGAGGCTATCTTATCTCAGTGAAATGAAGAGAAAAATGATCATCCTGTTGCTTACTATAGCAAAACCTTGTCAAAGGCTGAACAAAATTATAGTGTTACTGAGTGTGAATGTTTGGCAGTAATTCTAGCAATCAAGCACTTCCATCCCTTCTTATATGGTAACCATTTCACTGTTATTACCGACCATTCCTCCTTACAATGGTTGCAGAACATGAAAGATCCTGACGGGAGGTTGGCCCATTGGGCTTTAAGGTTGAAAAATTACAATTTCTCTATTGTTCATCGCTCAGGGGCTCAGCACCAAAATGCTGATAGGCTGTCCTGACTGCCTATTCTGACCTTGGAACTAGAAAAAGAAGAACATTTATACAATATTGTTGGATGACCTGAGTTATGGGATTGAAAAACTGAAGAGTATTGAGCCTTCCTAAAATCAATTACCAAATATACTATGATTCAAGATGGAGCTTTGTATAAGAAATTCAAATCTAAGTGTTTGCCCTTCCTACATCCCAACTCTAGATTTCATGCTGTAATGGAAGGTCATGAACAAGTAAGTCATAGCAGCTTAAAGAAGACTCAAGAATGGTTGATGACTTGATACTATTGGAACAACATGACTGAGTTTATTTGAGAGACCCTTGACTCATGTCTTATCTGCAAAAACCATGAAACTACCAACCCTACATATCAACATCAAGTTATTTCCCCAACTAAGGCGTTTGAGGTGGTCAGCATTGATGTTGTAGGTCCTTTTCCTTGGGGATTGCATGGCCATCAGTATATCATTATGGCTGTCAATTATTTAACCAAATGAGTTGAGGCCATTTCCATTGCTACCCCTTTGGCTAAGACTACAGCGTTATTCCTATATCAGCATATCACTTCTCAACATGGATGTCCCAGGGTCCTTATGTCAGATAATGGGACTAATTTCACCTCATAGCTTATAAAGGACTAATCAAAGTTATTTAACACTACTCGGCAATTTGTTGTCCCATATACTCCATCTACAAATGGGGCCATTGAACGAGTTAATGGGACCCTGGTCTCAATTCTAAGAAAGATGGCATCTACTGACCTGACTCGGTGGAATTTTTATTTGCCTAGTGACTTGTTTGCTTATTGGATAAGCTACCACATATTATCAAGATGTCCCCATTTAAGTGTATATATGGGCGGGATCCTTCAGTCCCTTCTAGTGTTCAGATAATCCTTGAGGAAAGCATCCCAGGAAATTCTGATTTAATTATGAGGAATTTGGTTGATGAGATTATCTGTCTTCAGGCTTAAGCAATAAATTTGAAACAACCACATGAAAAGAGACTCTAAGGAGTAACCAACACAAACCTGCCTTACCCAAATACCAGATTGGGGATTATGTTATGTACTATCATTATCAGCCTGGTGGGCAGACTGAAAATTTGGGAACTAATTGGTCTGGTCCCTATAGAGTTATATTTTGAAAAGGATTAGAGTATTCAATTGTTCATATTGATACTGGTATAGTGGTAAATTGTATTCATCCTAGGTTTTTAAGAAGTAATCCTCCACTGCGATTGAAAATTGAGGGGGGAAGTGTCAGGATTTCACCAAAACCTCATATATCTGAAAAATCCACTTCATTAATTCCCAAAACATCATCGGAAGGAGTGAGCAATATATCACAATCTATTAAAGTTAACAATCAATCTAATCCTAATCAATTGATTGAAGATTTGATCATACAGAGATTAATTCACTTTGATAGATTACAAACTGTTTAAAAGTTTAAAAATATTCCCTCTTTTTGAAAATAAAAAGTAGGCCAATTTTAACCTGTATTTTCTTTAAATTTATCGCCTTTTTGGAGAATCTGCCCAGTGTAACTTTAAGATTAAACCTGCCCCATTAGAAGTGTAATTCAAAACTTTCAGACTTAGCTAACCTCCATTATGGTTTTCTGCACTCAAGAGTTAAAAATTATTATTTAAACAAAATGTCAATGTGTATACTATTTCAGAAAATGTTACATGGTATGTTTTATTGCAATTTTTGGTTGCAACTAGGTGAGATTGGCACAGGTAACGTTGCACTCAAACAGGTATATCTGTATGAAGACAGTATGTGATTTAAATGTAAAAGTTGAATAGGGGAATTAAGCTTCTATTAGTATCCTTCAAATCTGCTGTAGTCTCACTGTGTACTACCCACAGTGATTAATCCAGCGTAAAGGCAAACTAGAAATTCCCAGTTGAAACTCATTATCAAGAAGTATATTTCACGTTTTTTGTCCCCTTTTCCAATAGGTTAACCTTCTAATTTATTCCTAAGCCTCAAGGGAAATGTGTCATTTTGAGTTATGATAAATAATAAGAATGGCCTGGAACTCAGGATGAGTCACTACCCAGAAAACCTGCAGTCAGCCATCTATATTGATGGATGAAACAAAAGTAAGGCAGCCATGAGCACCAGACATTGATTCTCAAAATTGGCAACCATTGTTACAAAATGTCTGGTAGACTGCTAGAGTTCACAATTAAAATTTGATTTTTTTAAAATTTGATTTTTTTATTAAAATTTAAGGGTAAAAGATAAAAAATGGAGTGACAACGGAACCTGTAGGGTTCTTCTGCCTTATAAGCTCATAAAACGAATTGAGAACCCAAATGATTACATTAACCATCAGAATAATTTTACAATTTCAAATGTTCCAGATTGTCATCCAAAACAATATGATGCCAGGTTGATCCCATCTTGGCCATATGATTCACATTCAAATTTTTCCACCAACTTTTCCCTCCTGACGCAATTTTCTTAGTGTATCAGCGTTGCTTCATCTGGCAGGAAACTGGGGGCGCCCATGGCCAGGTCACATATGGATGTCCCCATTGAGTTGAGAAGGGATTTGTTGCACCCATAGCTGTAAGGGATGGTCTTGCAATTACCAGTGATAAAGGTATGCAGTAGATGGGAATTTCCATGCCTAAAACCAATTTACTTGATTTACTCTTGGTAAAACTCAATTTAACTATATCAGCAGAGCTTGAACTGCCATAGAAAAACTTTCAAGGGGGAGAATCACCCAGCAACCCCCTGTTGGTGGAGGCCCCTGGCCGCTGCCACTTCCCCCACACACCCTGAATTTTCTGTACCAACTCATGGTGGTTGGCATTGGGAAAACAATGTGACCTTCAAGGGATATACCATCACCCACCTCTCATCTACCACATGGGCTAAATTAGCCAAGGTGATAAAGAGGATGGCCACCAGATTCTAACCTTTCTTGATCTGTAAATTGGAATACCTCCCAATTAAGCCACAGGAGTTGCTCCTTAAGACTTACAAGTTGCTTATGAGTCATCTTTCTCTGTCACTCCAAAATCTTTTATTAATTCTCTTATTTGGCTCATTAATAAATTGTGGACAATCTTTCTGAGACCTGAAAGTCATCTTTCCAATGAAAATTTCATGGTATATGTCTGTCCAACATTGGGCATCTTTTAAGGTTTTAGTTATCAGGGAAGATCATAACAGATTTGCTAAGTAATTCTCCTAGATTTTGATTGATGGGATGGAACTGGTTTAGGGAACTTGATTTTTCCTAACAAAAAGATGGGGATTGGTATAAAAGAAAAGTTTAGATTATAAATGGACTAGCCAAGTACCCCAGCATTGCTTGGGTTTATAATTTACCAGGTAATTTTAGTCAATTGCTTTAGTTTTTATTGGTACAAGGCCATTAATAAGGTCATAAACCATTAAACCTATTAATTTATCCAACCACTAACCACTTGGTAAATATCAAATGAGTCTATTAAATTAGCAAAATTATCAACCATTAAGCAAAAACATTTAAAACCATCAAATTAACCAATATTATCAACCACTCACCTTAAGCAAATTAAAACTATAGAACTAACTAAACCATCAAATATTTACCTGAACCATTGAGCCCATTGAATCAACTAAAACCTTCAACCACCACTCATCCAAAACCGTTTGTTGAACTTATAAAACAACCAAAAACTACCACCCACTTATAGAACCTATGTCCTATCAAATTAAAATTGAACTATTATTACTCTCAGCTAAAAATATATGATTAGCATTATTATCTTATATTTTCTAATCTTATGTATAGATTTTCACAAATCATTTTTTTAAGATATCATGTTGTCAATGTAACAGTTAATGATTGTACATGGATCTTGCAAGGTTGGGAATTACAAGACTTGGGTATGTTGATGGTTGCAATTCCATTATTCTGATGAAGTTTTTTAATTAAGTTAATAGCAGGATGATTATTTAAATATTTATTAAAGTGGTTGTCCAATTTTGGAGGTTTCTCCATTTGCTGATGAGTTGCTGGGACACCATTAATTTCAGAGGCTTTTACACGCCTCATGACTGACAATGCATTTAGCCTTTTAGGTATTATTTTAAAGTGAGATTGCTCCTGATTGACCTCACTATGGAACTCTATTCTAAATTATGAGTTCACCCCAATAAAGGCCTCTGTTTGCTAGACATGGTATACCTTTAATATAATTTAATATTAAGCTTTTCTCTCACGTTGCAATCACTTTTGCAACTTATTCAATTCAAGTCTGAATTTAGTTTGATAATCTTACAGATGAGATTAGTTTGCGCCCATGTCAGGGAGCAGTTGGGCAAGTAAGGTAAAAGGCACAGGTGGTAGGCCCGCGACTTCCAACATTTGCAAATGCCCCAGAGAAACTGGCAGATTATTAAAAATAAAAAACTGGTGGTTACTATTTCCCCAGAACTCCTTTCTTGGCAAGCACGATGTAACCAGTACATCAACACGCCACACTCTCAACCACTCTCATTGGTGGAATATGGAGTCTGGGTGTTCCTGGATGTTCAACAAACAGCGTTGTGGGAAAAATTTTGTGGGGATGTGCACACTCATTTCCTGACTGCGGTGTATGTCGCACCTCACTCCATGTAATGTGGTTGGTTGGATCTCAGTTTCAAAAACAAGGAGGCAGCAGATGAAGCTGCTGCGGTGCACATTGTGATCAACCTCCCCAAAGGGCAGTGGGTCATCAAAACCAAGCGCACCAGATGGACAAAATCCAACCAAATTTTCCTCACATTTGACTTTTTGCTTACTACAGTCAAGCGTGCCATTCTGGAGCAGCACCTGAAAGCTGGTCTAATCATATATAGAGAAATACAATCCTTTGAGATGCAACGCTTTATGCTGATGCCAAACCTGTGCACTGGCAAAGACATTGCAGTTCTGACCCCATTTGAGGAGATTGCAAAGGACCTAACCAAGATCCTGCACTCCACTTTT